>CACVCL010019788.1:0-97491 GCA_902729485.2 Mus minutoides | reverse complement strand
ATGCAGCATATACCAGCTGATATAATGCCACCAACACCTGCTGGGTCTGGACTCAGTCAGAGAAGGTACATGTAATCCTTGACTTGGGGCCCCAGGGAGTGGGAAGGTCTGGTAGGGTAAGGGTAGGGTTGAAACATCCTCCTGGAGATGAGGGAGGAGAAGGTGTCAGATGTGGAACAGTCAGAGGGATAAAGTCTGAGATGTTAAAAAAAAAAATTACAGAATAAAAAATAAATGAATAAATGAATAAATAAGTAAATAAATAAATAATTTGCCAAGGTCGTGATGTCTCATCACAGCAATAAAGCCCTAACAAAGACAGTAGGTAAATACAAAATATTAAATTTTGAATAGAATTAAATAACTATGTAAAGAAATGATATAGCATGTACACTACTGTGGCATGCATATAATAGTTAAAAACATATGAGTTATATATGGGATATATATATATATATATATATATATATATATATATATATATATATATATGGACAATATCCATACATAAAGAAAATATAGACATTATGGAAAAAGGCTAAAATTATGTATAAACAGTTGCTTGGGCTTTTCGAGTTTATTGATAACATTTTTTTCTGTCCTTGTATGATAGACAAACTACACATGTGATAACTATACATAGAATGCAGCATCTTTTCTAAACTTTTGCATATTGACTTAATAATAATAGATCCATAATTACAAAATGTCCAAATCTGTGCTTTAGATCAAGCCCTAACTGTTTTATGCCAAGGACTTTGGAATGGAAGTACCCACAGACAACCTAAAGGTCCTTGAGGGCAGCATGGAAAATTCTTTCCACTAAGAAATCCCAGAAACATTGAGGAAAATAGCCAGTGAAGCTAAATATTTTGAAAAATAGATGAGACTTACCCAGAAACAGTTAATGATGTTTAGTGTATGTGTGGGGTTTCATAGATTATACACGTAGCTGAAAGTAAGAAGATATGCACAATGAGGCAATTTAGCTCATGCGTGAGTTTTTTCATGCCTAACAGTCATAAAATGCCATAAAATAGAATTTTAAGTTTTATTTGTATTTCAAAAAAAATCAAAACCAAAATTCCAATTGATGATTAGATAGTGGAATTCATTTTTTCAAAGAAATAAATATTTATTTGAGACTGTATTGTTTATATTGTTGCAAGTCTCCAATGTAAATAAATTCTACACAAATATCCATTTATTTTGCAATAGCCTATCTCAATGAAGATATAAAAAAAATAAATGTAATTGAGACATTGATATTCAAATAAGTCTTTCATCTAGTTTTCATTAAAAAAAAAACTAGCAGTGATTTAATACAGAAAATAAAGTACAGAGTTTATTTTTAAAAAAATCTGGACCCTTTTTAAAAGTAGAAAGAAAAGGATTTCAAGGTCCTCTCATTTGAACATCAAAGGATTTACCCCTAAGGTTTGTAGAACAGAATGCCAGCCATGCCCTCATTCTTTTTATCTTCAGAGAGTGCCTTTGCATTCAGAACCATTTTGAAGGTTGCTAGGTTTGCTGAGGTGCAACAGGCCTTCATCCAGAAGCAAAGGTTTGCATCAAGGAGAAAATAACTTTTTAACTTTCCTAACAAATCAAAAACTTTCATCACTAAGATAAAATATCTAGACATGTAATAGATAACAGGTGCGAATAAACAAGGACTTCCTACATGGTCGACACAGATTATGGAACTGGGACTTGGCAAAACAACAACAAACAAACAAACAAAAAACCCTTTAACTTATAACCAGTCAAAAGGCCTAAAGCTACATGAAAAATGTATTGAAAGGTCTTGAGGAGAACCTGCTTGTTAATTTCAGAGTAAGAGGTGACTATAGGATGCTTTCATGCCATCAGAAATGGCCATCAAGCCTCTATAAAGGCAGCATGTTACTTTTTGAGAAAAGAATTTTCATGTTCTATTCCAGGGATTTTAACTTCTGACATCAAAAGGTCACTTCCTGAATGAGACACTTCTGTACACATACCACCTTGAGCAAATGGTTTTAATCTATCCTCCTGTAGAGTTTGAAGGCTATTTCTGAATTACAGAGAACTCTCTTTCCTGTGGAGTTTGAAACCAGATGAGGCTAGAACTCAACAAAGACCAAAGACATCCTGAAAAAAAACAAAACAACAAAAAACAACCTAAAAAGCTTGAAGCTTGATTATCTTGAGGTAAGTCAGGATATATGTGAAGCTGTTTTGCTATTTTAGACACCTCCTCCACCCAAAATAGGATTTCTTCAAAAGTACTGTCTATTAACTTTTACAGAAATTCCAGAAAATAATTAATTACCCCATTTCTTGTAAAGCTTCTAATTCCATGGGAAATTGTGTGTGTGTGTGTGTGTGTGTGTGTGTGTGTGTGTGTGTGTGTGTGTATCTGTCTGTCTGTCTGTCTGTCTGTCTGTCTGTCTGTCTGTCTATTGAGCAGAACTGTTTGCATATAGCTCACTCAGTATCTACTTGTACAATTACATAGAAACAGCATGTGGGCAAGTTATACAAACTTATCAAAATTTCTGGTATAAGTTCTAGGTGGTATCTCATGGCATTCTTACCTTTATGCTTGGTAGATCTTTTTGTACAATTGAAAATGATTTAATTATGAGCCATGAGAATGTTAAAACAAAAACAAAGGTAGGCAATAAATAACTATTTACTTTATTTTATTATAATTTAATTTTATGTGTTTTGCTCTTTTGTCTGCAGGTGTGTTGCTTTCTGATGTGCATTCCTGGTGCCCCAAAGGCCAGAAGAGATCTCCTTGAACTGGAATTACATAGTTGTGAACCTTCATGTCTCTTTCTGAGAATCTAACCTGGGAACTCTTAACTATTGAACAATCTCTAGTCCCTGATGATGATTTAAAAGACTAATCTCAAGATAATTTGGCTTTGTATGTATAGCATTACATTACTAATCACCATAACCATTCTTGTGGAATGTATAATGTAGATTCAGTTTTCTTTCTGAAACCTTCATGTAACACTTATTATCATTTTATTAAGTACTACTATTAAAAGATTGTTATAAGTTGGGTCTATCTTTTTTCTGAAATCAGAACCATGAACAAACTCCCTATAAATATTTACATTATTTTAAATCATCCTTTTTGGGCAACACCTGAGAGGTGAAATTATTCAATGAAATTGTTATACACAACTAAAATTCTAAAAAGTCTACCTTTACTTTTTGATAAATAACTTAAAAATCATTTCCTTTGAAAGCATTGTCCAGTTCATGAAATGTGTAAAGTAGTCCCATAATTTTCTTTTTTGTTCTTAAATGATATAGCATACATATTACAAGAGCTTTTTATCTATCATAATTTATTCTGTAATTAACAAAATGAATGTGTTTAGCAGTTGAATAAGTAAAGCTACTCTAAATATTTCTCTTAATAATCTAAAATTATGATACCATTCTTCTTATTTTTCCTTCTCACAATATCCACAGAATATTCTAGAAAAACCATGATACTGCTGATTTCAAAGGACATAATAGATTATCAAAACGTTATCAGTTCTAAAATTTAGTCTGAGCTAAGTGAGTTCCTCACAATTAAAAATGTGTCAATATTTGGAAAATTGTATCTCTTTTCCAAAAGAAAACACACACACACACACACACACAAACAAACACAGGAGAGAGAGGGGGTAATGAGGTAATATACACATACAAACATGCACATATATATACAATGTGTTCTTCTCAGGCATTTTAAGATGTTTTATTGATCTGGACACTTTACTTAATATTTGCTGTTGATAGCATACCTCTGTTGATATTTGGTTCTGTTTTCTCAGAAGGACACAATTTCAGAATTATGAGGGTCCTTAGACCTTTTATCTAGGATGTCAGTAGAAGGTTCTGCCCACATTTAAAGTGGCTCTTCCTATTTCAAATAACCTGCTAAAGAAAACTCCACATAGTTGTGCACAATGATGTATATCTTAGATTATTCTAGGTCCAGTCAAGTTAACAACCAAGATTAGCCATTCTAACATAGTATGTAAATGCCCCTCTATATTTCCAGGACAGGGATATATTTAAATGCCAACCATAATAGTATTTTTCTCTCTGAGTTTATTCCAAAATTCAACTTAAAAGCAATATCCATCCCTTTCTACTGATGGTTCTTAAATTCTGCCTGATTTGTAACTGTTACTGTTCCCTCTGCAGTTTATGACATTTGCATTTATAATTCTTAACTGATCGAATTCACAGAATATTGTCTCAGCACGCTCATAAACATCATGAAAGTCAGAGAACACATATATTATGATTATGGTTATAGTAAACGTTTATGACTGAAAGGAAGAAAATGGGAGTTCTTAAACTTGGCAGAGACTTTATTATCTCAAATAAGAGTAACTTCATGGGAATAGGGCTAGTTCTTGAACAAACAGTGGNGATCGAATTCACAGAATATTGTCTCAGCACGCTCATAAACATCATGAAAGTCAGAGAACACATATATTATGATTATGGTTATAGTAAACGTTTATGACTGAAAGGAAGAAAATGGGAGTTCTTAAACTTGGCAGAGACTTTATTATCTCAAATAAGAGTAACTTCATGGGAATAGGGCTAGTTCTTGAACAAACAGTGGCGGTTAAAGGGACCACAAGTCAGGAGCTTCTAGGTCCTTTGTTTCACAATGGAAAGAATTAATATCATAGACAACTTAAAAAACACTATAGAATAGAACTTAAAAGCAATGAAGCATGAAGAGCTCCCATACAGCAGCAGGAGGCCAAGGAATGCTTACTACTAAAGATAGTGTCTATAGTTAATAAGAATTTGCTAGGCTGTAATAATGGGAGGTGGACGAGTCAGTTCAGTTGCATCAACCACTGATCATCCAAATTGCAGATTTTACTTTTTATCCTAGTTTCTGAACTGGGGTTTATAGCATAATATCAAGGGATTCTGAAGTAACTGAACATGCATAGCTATGCACCTTAAGTTTCTATGTAAAAGAAGACAAATGATAACAAGATATAAAAAATATAAATCTATATCACTAAACGTTTCTGTCTCCAACTGAGCTGTTGATAGAACAAAGGATATTTCTTGCATCTAACCAAGACAGAACAAACTTAAGTCCAAATGGACCAAGAACTCCATATAAAATACACTAAAAGAGAAAGTGGGAATTAGTCCTGTACTCATTTGTGCAGAAGACTTTCTGATACTGCAGGCACTAAGATAAAAAAGAAAGAATAAAAAGAAAGGCATCGTTTGTACAAGGTGGCAGCCTACAGAATGAGAAAGATTTTTTTTTACCAACTCTACATCCAATAGAGGACTAATATCTGATAAATAACTCAAGAAACTAGATATCAAAAACAAAATAATACAATTTATAAACGGGGAGCAGGTCTAAACAGAGAATTTTCAATAGAGGAATGTTAAATGGCTAAGAAGCAGTTAAAGAAATGTTCACCATCCTTAGTTATTAGGGAAATGTAAATCAAAACTACTTGGAGATCCCAACTTGCACCAATCAGAATAATTAAGATCAATAATGCCAGTGACAGCTTATCAGTTTGTTAAGGAGTGCAAACTTCTACATCCACTATGGAAATCATATGGCAATTTTCATTAACTTTTGAAGTGATATCCCTCAAGATCCAGATATATCACTTCTGGGCATATACACAAAGAACATTCCATCTTACCAGAAGGACATTTCATAAGAACCAGAAACTGAAAAAATCTAGATGTCCCTCAAGAGAAGAGTGGTAAAGAAAATCTTTTACAAAATGGAGTATTCCTCAATTGTTTAAAATGAAAATGTGAAATGGATAGTAATAGAAAAAATAGAAAAAATAATATTGAGTGAGGTAACCGAGGTCCAATATATATATTATGTAGTCACTGTTATATAAATATTAAGCATTAAGTAAATGATAAGTAGCCTACAATCTGTAGACCCATAGGGATTAGTTATAAAAAAAAAAAAAAAAGGAATGGGGAGTACCTAAGGATCTCCATGATGGAGGGAATACATTAGATTTTATGGGTGGACTGAAGGTGGCTAGGTTTTGGAAAGGAAGGATTAAGTAAGGTGGGGGTGGGTAGATAGAGTTAACAGAGGGACTGTGAAAGAGACAGTTGGAATAGAGGGGCATTTTGAGATGAAATTGAAATCTAGTACAGTGGAATCTTGTGATAATATAAAAAGGTGATCCAAGTGAGTTTTCCTAATAATAGGGGATATGGACTCTCATTTGGCTATCTCTTGTCGTCAGACAAGGCTTTCAGTAGCAGGACTAGCTTCCATTCAATTGGCTTGTTGACCAAGTGGGTCTCATGGAAATTCCCAAAGAACCTGGGCTGTTGCTAAGGCAATGGGTAGCTCTTAATAAACTGACAGCTAAGGGTCCCATTGCTGAGGATAACACTTAAAAAAAAAAACAATTCTTCAGGTTGTTAGATGGGGGAGATGTGTCAGTGCCCAAAAGTTATTTCTGGTTAGCAGTGGTGGTTACTCCTCATGCTTAGGAAATAAATTCTATCAGATATATGAAGATCTCAATTATGGTATATCCCATTCTGGTATTGTAAAGTCTAAGTTGGTAAGAGAAAGAGAGTTTTCACATAGCTTAGAATCCAGACAAATAAATGTGGGCTCCTAGGCTAATTTTTGGACAAATCTGCCTGACACAGAAAGTCTTATGGAATCTCATCCAATTTCTCTATTATATGTAGTCAGAAAGGATAAATGTAATATCTGGCTGACAATTAAATAAGAATAATTTTGTTTTGAAATATAATTTTTTAACCTTTTAGTTTTTGTAGATACCATTAAGAATCTGAGGAAAGCTTTATGTAAAATTCCTGAAGAAGAAATTCAACAAATATATTAATCTATGTGCTATGCAATTTCAGAGGCCATTATGACACAGAATTTTCTTTTCTATTACCTTAAATAGTATTAATAAAAGAGCAAGCATCTATAAAGTTGGTCATGTCCACTGAAAATATGGATAAACTTACCCATGTTATTGTTCCAATTCGATTATTTGTTATGTGACTATTAAATATCTATAGTTTATGATTTGTTCTTGATATGGAACTTGTGACTTTTATTTATTATTCTTTGTTTCACAGTGAAGCTTAACATTAATTTCTGTTAAATTATCATCTCAAATTGATGTATATCAGAAAAAACATATTAAGGGCATTCAAATGAAAACAAAAACCAAAAACCATTACTGCCATATTGTTAAGAGTATGCTTCCAGACTATTTTATACTTACATAGTCTTCAAAACTATTTTGCAAGCTAATTGTGGCAAACTGAAAATGATGTAAATTATTGTTAGAAGTGCAAATATGTCAATGTTCGTATATTACTCAAATTTATCTAATGTATCGCAATTGATCTTCATCTGCAGATATTGTCAAATTTTTCAAGATTGCAGAAAAACTCAGTATTCCTAATTATCTGTATCCTGTGTCTTCTACATCACACTGGTTCTGTTGGTAGCACTGGAAGTTGTAATCTGAGGTACAATCCTTTGTTGCTGATGGCAGTTTTGGGAACTCTTTTAGAGAGATCTATTCAGGGAAACATCATTCTGACACAGAAATGCATTTCAGGATGAATCAATGTCTTCGATTAATTTCCAATTGCTGTGATAAAGTAGCCTGAGAGAGCTATTTAATAAGAGAGTTTTTATTTCACTCACAATTCCAGGATATATATAGTCCATCATTGCAGGAATTCAAAGCACCTAGTTATATAAAATCCACAGTTAAGTTCAATGAGCAATGACTTTGTGTATGTTTGTTAGTTCTTGACTTCACTTTCTCCTTTTTATTTGATGTGGAGCCCACTCCTGGGATGGAGCTGCTCACATCCAAGGTGAATCTTTCCACCTCACTTAACGTAACCAAGGTAATCATCCAGAGACTTTCTCACTGGAAAATCTAATTATGGCATTGCCTTTTTGAGAATCCCTTTCATTGTGATCCTAGATTGTATCAACTTAAAGATCAAAGCCAACTATGACAGTCAGTAAAAAGAAATAGAAATAAGAAAGGAGAGAGAGAGAGAGAGAGAGAGAAAGAGAGAGAGAGAGAGAGAGAGAGAGAGAGAGAGAGAGAGCAGTGATTGAATATAAGGGAAACAGTGCACAATCAAAACATCAAGTCAGGTTTCTCAAGAAAAAGAACACCCAACTCAAATGTCTTCTCATAAATTACCAAATCTACAATTTTGATATCTTCCATGTTGCTCAGCACTAACTTGACATAACTAAGAATCAATGAGAAATGAACTTCAGTGAAGAATTTTCTGTATTGGGTTGGCCTGTGGGCATATCTACCATAGATTGTGTTGATGTGAGAAGTAACAGTCCACAAGTGGTGTGGTAGCCCACAAGTCACTGTGACCTCCCTGCACTAGTGAACTATAGCAGGAATTAATAATTGAAACACACTCCTCTTTCCTCCTTAAGTTGCTTTTGTCAAAGTATTTTGTCACAATAGAAATTAAATTAGACCTGCTTTTGAAGTTACATTATTAAAGGATTCCTAAGTAATATTCTTATTTGGTAAAATAATAGTATTGAGTAATTATGAAGATGAATAAGTCAGGGTTACAGGCTGATTAGATAAAACAGATAATATTGTATCAAGTCACAGGGGAGTTAAAACATATTTACTGCAAGCAAAGTTAATGTTGATACAAAAATCACAGTTCTCACCTCAAATGGCACTGAGCCTTAATTTTATCTGGAACAACAACAACAACAAAAAGTGACCATGGTTCAGAAATACAGATTCGGGTTTCCCCAAGTACCACATTCCGACATGATAACAATTTCATGCATGGTGTTTCTATAGTAACAGAAAAAAATCAATCAAAATACATTTAAAAATCCATTGAATAAGTCCTGGAAATAAGGCAAAATGGTAGAGTGGTTAAACGTTGCCTTTGATACTTACCTGGCAGGGAGATACCATGATCACGAAGGTGGTTTTCCCAGGGCGAGGCTCACCCATTGCACTTCTGAGTGTGCTAACCCCTGAGATTTCCCCAAATGCTGGAAACTCAACTGCATAATTTGTGGTAGTGGGGGAGCTGCGTTCGCGTGCTCCCCTAGGGGGAAAAAAGTTGCTTTTGATAAGGACTTTGGGTTCAGTTACTAAAATCCACACCAGGCAACAGTTAACCCTCTGTATCTCCCAGTCTGAGAGATCTGACACCCTCTTCTGGTCCCTATGGACACTTATACAAACAAAGCTGACAGAGACAGCAAAGCTGTTAAATGTAACACAAACACTGCTAAAAATTTAAAATATTGTGGTAAAAACATCATATAAGAACATTATAGCAATAAAGAAAATCTTGGTTATAGGCCTTAGATTCTATCTAGTAACAGTTGTAGCCTTTTGATTTGTGGAAATTGGAAGTCTATTTGTACATTCCAAAAGTATCTAACTATCATCCCTGGCTTGTCTGAAAGAAATGGATGTATACCAAACAAATACTTGTGCTGCTAAATTTGCCTTTCAGATGAATCTGGAGCCCCAGAAAATTAGAATTCCCCTTAAAAATCTACGGGGAAAAGAAATTCCTGAAGCCCTGTTATCAGCCAGAGAAAAAGAGTGGCCAAAGGAAAAAAAAAAATTGTCTATCCAGAAAGAATCTTGTTTGAAAAAAGGATTTCTAGCTTATGAGATTATATTGCTGGAGTGGACACAGTGGTGAACAAGAGACTAACTGCTGCTTGGCTCTCCTACTTAGGCATATCTGAAGATACTCTGAGAGAGGCATCACTAGATTATTTTGCCACTTTTTCCAATATGATCACAATGAATGCATCTTTTTTCTACTTTTTACTATGAATTTGATTCTCATGTCCTATATTGAACATGAGTGGAGGAATCTTGAATATGGGAGGCACAATGTTTAACTATCCAAGTCCAATGGCAAGGTAACAAAAATGCTACATAAAGGATAGAAGGTAGGCAATAAGTGTATATTTAAGACACTAAAGATAGTCCAGTACTATTTGGGCTCCAACCTTCAACACTCCTAATTCTCCAGAATCAATTACTTTTTAAAAAGTAACTGGCTTTTTCCAATGCTTAATATAAGAGAAATATTTTTTCTGGCAATTTTAATTCATGTCTGTAATCTTATTTATGAGATTCTCTAAAAGTTACAAGTGACAAAAAGAAATAAAGTTAAATTCAAGAGTTGGCTGCACTTTGTTCCTATCCATTTGCCACAGTACATTGATTTTTTTTATGTTCTTAATTTGCTTTAGTGGGAACACCTGTAAAAATTGTCTCTATATAGGTCATGGTCTCACTTAATTTTTTCCTTGTGTCAAAGTCTTGACTCTTAGCTAGCAAGAATTATGGGAACCCCATGAGAGAAGGCCACCCAGAGACAGTTTACAGCCAGTTAAAAATCTTTATTCCAGCGGGCAGGGACTATGCTCACATATTTGGGACCTAGGTATATTTTTTGAGATTTTGACTAAGGAGTTTTTAAAGGCAAAAATCGCACACTGGTGTCTTGCTTGGCAGTGTGGTGTGAAAGGCCTTGTTCAAACAAGGAGTTTAACAGAAGTTATAATAAGTTGGCAGAGCCATCCTGACCTTGTGTTCCTAGATTAAGGGTTGGTCATTTTTCATTGGGCTTTGCATAAAGGAGCTCAAATTCTAGTTATACCTAAAATGGCCTCAGAAAGAATACAAAATGGAGGAAAATGCTATGTGTCACACAAGTGCTAGGAACCAGATTGAAGGAAGAAGGATTCCTTCCTTTCCCGTGCCCTTTTTTTTTGTCCCTTCAGCTTTTGTAATTTTTAAGCCTACTCACTTCCCTTACTAGTTATATTATTGAACAAAATCATGAAAATATTTTATTTTATGATTTTTCTAGTTATCTATAAATAACTAAGTTATAGTCCATCCTACATGAAGAATAGCGTTTTTGTTCATATTATTGTTTGAATAGACACTTGACTAGATTGTTGTGGTTATTGGACATGTTCTATTCAATATTATCAAATATCCATATAGAAAAAAAACACATTTTAAGAAATTTGTCTACATGATTCAATTGTGTTGATCTTTACCATTTTGTTTATATATAGAAAAAGTTGGTAACAAAATGTGTTACATTCCCAATTCAGTGTGACAAGATATAACTAGGCACACATTACTTGAATATTCCCAGGTGTTATTACAGGTTACAACTAATGCATATGCTGTATTCATAATATATATTTTACTGAATTAAAATGAACACTTATTATATGATGATATATGTTGTATATGCTCTCATTAAGATTGTATTATTCTTTACAAAATGAAAGTTCTTTTCTTATGTTTAAAAATCAAATGGTGTGTCAATTCTGTTTTTTGATTTTTATAAAGTAACTGCTGCTTTGGGGAAATGGATTATGACAAAGTACAAATTCACTTCTGTTCTCTCATGAAAATCAAGCTTCAGTTAAAAATCAATGCTCCAGATGTGTTATCTCCCTTTCATAAAAACATTGTCACTTGAGCTGTTGAATTGGGAGTATGTCAAAAACCCAGATGCTTCATATGTTCCTTTTAAGGAAACTTAGAATGACTATCTGCATGGGAATTGTGTTCTACAGTGAGAGGTTTCCTGACACTGATTAATTACTGAGCAAAACCCATTTTCACAGGAATAGTAGTTGTATGCCAATACTGGATGTCTTCTAAAGAACACCTGGAATGACAGTCTACTTATAATTTTTTTAATTTAATTTTTAAAAAATGAATGCAATATACTAAGATAACAAGACTTGAAAAAAAAAACTAGTTACCTTAGAGTTTATTTCTTTTCATTGTTCAAATTGTTTGTCATGTCACATATTTTACAAAAGTGATTTATACATTTCCCCAAATATAAAACATTTTATTAATTCTAAAAACATCAACACAATAGGAATTTGTGGTATCTGACTCTTAATCTAGTTTCCTACATTATAGAAACTTTTAAAAAGCAAGTTGCTAAAAGACACCCTTGGGAACTTAAAAGTAATCAGTTCATATGATGTTAATTTCTTTTGGAAAATATAGAACTGGACTAGTCTAGTTTTGTTAAACAAAAATATTGGACACACATTGAAGTAAATATTACGGCACTCAATTTTGGTTAAAAAATTCTTCGCAGCTAATTGTAAGAAGATCAAGAGTAAAAGATGGAGTTGGTTTCAGCAGGGAGAGGGTAGAGCTAGCTCATTGACTAGTGATGTGAGAAGAGGAGGTATTAGTTTCAGGTAGCTTGACAAGCTGTAGTTAGGGTTGAAGGCAACTGTGAATGACTTCTTCCTTAGGGTCTGCTTTGGAACTCACCTCCCATCTGTCATATGCAAAAGTTAAGTTGTCAAGCTTTGATGTTTACTTCTTTTGGTTAAAGAATGGACTCTGATTTTGTCATGGGTGGAGATGTGAAATCCCAGTCTTTCCTAAAGATTAGAACATTGCTTCTTGTCTCTTCTCTTAAAATTTAATCCAGCTATGTCTATCAACTACCAAGCAAAGAGACCATGGCTCAAAAAGGCTAATTTATTTAAAAGAAATTAAGGAAATGAAAGGAATAATTTCTCCCTTCATGAGATATTATACTCATGCATGCTATATGCCTCTTCCTCAGGGATGTTACTTATGGATCCTCACTGCTAAGCATGCCCACTTTTTTTTGTTTTGTTTTGTTTTGTTAATGAAATTTTCCTTGTAGAGATCAACTTTATTGGAAGAGGATATCTTCTACTGCTGGCAAAACATTTCTTATTACTACATTTCTTCTATGCATTCAGTTTGAAATAATATTCTTTTTTTCCAACTTTTATTAGATATTTTCTTCATTTACATTTCAAGTGTTATCCAGAAAGTTCCCTATACCCTCCCCCCTCNTTTTTTTTTTTTTTTTCTGTGAAGAATCCCATCCTCTCCTTCTATGGCTATTTTCATACCTACATTAGTGATAAACTCAAAATGTATTACTTTCAAAGGCATATATAACTTGGGGATTCCAAGCAGGTAGTCTTATGTAAACATTCTCTCTGGACATTATTAGTAATAAAACTTTGGCCTACTTAGTGGGATTGTGAAGAGTGGTTCTTGTCATGGTATGTTTATCTTTCAGAGCTGTTATTCTTTCAGAGGAAATTTGGGAATGATGGAGGAACACAGAGAAGAAGGAATCAGAGAGACACAACTGAGGTAGTTTGGTGATTGGGTACTCACTCAGCAAATGGGACAGGCCATATAATTCTTAAAATCATCTTTGAATGGATTCTGTAAGCTGCTCCTGAAATAAAACACAGAAATAGTTATTTGAGGACTTACATTCAGGTGTGTTCCAGTATTATTTACTTACCTATAGTAAAACCATCAGAATCAGCATATAAAGAGCTATACAATATTCCCCATGTATTATAAACTTTCTACTGACATCAGAACAAGAGACTGCAAAATATGCCATAGTACTAGAATTGAAGGTCCCTAAAGGACAGAAGAAAAACCCACCACTTTCTCTTTTCGGCTTGAAAACAGGACAAGAATTTCCCTTATCATGTTTTTAGGAAATATGCAACTAAGTTCCTCTGAAAAAAAGCTACATCTATGGTGAACATTCTATTTGGCTCAATGCTTTGCAATTGTGGAGTGGTAGAATTGTTAGCAAAATTTGAAAGCAAAGATCCCAGCTTTAAGGGCTCTCAGTGGACTATGCTCAGTGATGAGTATAGAGATAGGAGATTTAACTAGCAAAACTACTGTGTATAACACAGGAAAATGTGTTTAATGATATCATGACTATTTTCCAGGGAATATTATGAATATTCGTATCATTTATAGAGGGAAAACAATGGAGAGGGAGGTATTATCATACCATTTAGCTGACATTGCAGGCCCATGGGTTGACAAATCAAGGTCCCCGTTCTGTAATAACAAGAATTTCTGGAGGAGTTGTTATCATACTTGTCACTTGCAGGAAACAATTTGCTTCTTATACAATGTTCTGCTACAAGGTTGGCGGTCTCAGCATCATGGGTAATTGTCCCCATCTCATAATACAGTGTCCTGTCTTATGAGATTCACTCTTGATTGTGATAATTTTAGTTTCCTGTCATGAAGATGTTTATCCTAGTATGTGGCTAGAATATATAAATGCAAAAATAAATGCAGAGTAATGTCTCAGAAAAAAAAGTGAAAATACATTCAGAAAGAGAAAAGATAGGATTAATTAGCCTTTTATGTGGTTTTTTTCCTTTACAATTTTGTAAATTGAGAACCAAAATTATCTTAGGTAGTCTTAAACCCTTTAATAGCTACTTAGTTTAATTTATGATTCTAATTATGCATTTTGTGATTATTAAGTAAACTTTTAAAAATATATTAAGTTCACTAGACCTCTAGACTTTACTAACGCTAAAGCTAAGTGCTAGAAGACATTAAAAATCTACAGAAAAACTTCTTTTTGCAGCCAACCTACTTAACATCCCCATCTTGTATAAACTAAATATGATTTGTGATGTTCTTACACTATAGTTATAATCATTTATTCAGTTTCCTTCATAGCAAAACCTGTCACTGCTGGTAAATTTAGTCTGTTTTCTAGGACAAAAGCACTTATTTGACTTAGAAATAACAATTCTCCTTTCCTTAAAGCAAAGGGGTTCTTTTGAGATTATAATATAATTACAATATTTCTTCTTGAACTTTCCTCCAAGTCCTCCCATATATTCCTACTTGCTCACTTTCTAATTTATGGTCCCTTTTTAATTAACTGCAATTAGATGCATATATTTGTATATATACATATATATCACTAATTATAACCTGTTCATTCTGCATATACTTGCCTGTATTTTTTCAGGGCTGACTATCTTATATATGATAGCAAATTCCAGTGATTTTACCTGGGGAAGACTACTTCTCCCATGCTCAGATTTTTTTAGTTGACCATGTAGTTCTTTGTGTAGGTTGAGGCTTCATGGGCCTTTCACATACACACATGCACATGTCCTCCTTGTGAATTGCATTGCATTTTCAGCAGTAGGGATGTACCTTCCACTTCTGGGAGCAAGCAAGGGCAATAGCATTAAACTCTATGTTTAGAGTGTCTCTTGGACACTCTTCTAAAAACAGAGATACAGAATTTTCTCTGTTATCAAAAAGATCAAATAAGATAAGTCTATAGAACCGATAACAGTCAACTATTATTTGCAATACATTTTCTAGTCAGTATTGCAAAATTTAGCCAATTGTTAGAGTGGTATTTACAGAACCTTTCATCTAGTAATTTCTTCCATATCCTTGTTTTTGTATTTTTACTTTTATCTACATATCCATCTATTTTTCACATTAAAAATATAAACATTTTCTCGCATTCCTAGTCCTAAAGCAGACTGGGAGATTTGTAGAGATTAGTTCTTCCCTCTTACCTTCATTTCCTGAAGATGTGAATGAACCTTGTGAAACCAACATCATTCCCTTCCCCTAACCCCAACACTTCATACCTGGCAACCAAATGGTAACTTCAGACTGGAAAAAAAGTTGGAAAATTTTAATCTCTCTCCTGTTTAACACTACAGTTCCTTATCACAAGGCCTGTAGCAGACTGCTGGCAGGGGTCTGTCCTTCCACACTACCTCTATTCGTTGGGTACTCTGTCAGACCTTGGATGATTCCTAATTTCTTCCGTCTGGTGGAGCCATTCAGCTCTCTTCTAATCCATTTCCTTTTCCTGTGTGAGATGTCTATACCTACCTAGAAAAACTTTATAGCTGAGATAATCAATAGCCACACCAGACCTAGACTCATGCAAATTTCTACTCTCATTCTTATCTTCCAATACTATATCTCTACTCTCATGCTCAGTCCTGTAGCAGACTCCTGATAGGGGCTTATCTTCCCTACTTACCTCTAATCCCTATGGACTTCACCAAACCACACAGAGGATCCAGATTATCTTCTTCTCATCATTTTGTGCCCCTGCAAAGAACTAGAAGCCTTCTCTATCTTGGAATCCCAATAATCACACCACACTAAGACTCAAGTTGGACAATTTCATTTATATTTCTGCCCCCATTACGATGGCTCAAGTCTCATCACTAGCCCTGTAGGAGTCTGCTTCTAGGTTTCTTTTCCATCATTCTATAACCATTCCTGGAAGACTCCATCAAATCTTGGAGTGAACCCAACTTCTTTTGTTACTATGGACTCTTTCAAACACCCACTTTCAATCAATTTCATTTATTTCTGAGCACTGAGTATCCCTAATATAATAGGCTTGAAGAATGAGCATAGAGTGTACATACAAAACACTGGTGGGATTGCAAGCTGGTACAACCACTCTGGAAATCAGTCTGGCGGTTTCTCAGAAAACTGGACATAGTACTACCAATTGATCCAGCAATACCTCCCCTGGGCATATACCCAGAAGATGTTCCAACTGGTAACAAGGACACATGCTCCATTATGTTCATAGCAGCCTTATTTATAATAGCCAGAAGCTGGAAGGAACACAGATGTCCCTTAACAGAGGAATAGATACAGAAAATGTGGTACATTTACACAATGGAGTACTACTCAGCTATTAAAAACAATGAATTTAGGAAATTCTTGAGCAAATGGAAGTATCTGGAGGATATCATCCTGAGTGAGGTAACCCAATCACAAAAGAAGTTACTTGATATGCACTCACTGATAAACGGATATTAGCCCAGAAACCTAGAATATTCAAGATACTAATTTCCAAAACACAAGAAAATCAAGAAAGATCAATGCATGGATACTTCATTCCTCCTTAGAATAGGGAATAAAATATCCATGGAAGGAGCTGCAGAGACAAAGTTTGGAGCTAAGATGAAAAGATGGACCATCCAGAGACTGCCCCTTCTGGGTATTCCATCACATAATCAGCCACCAAATGCAGACACTACTGCATATGCCAGCAGGATATTGCTGAAAGGTCCTTGATATAGCTGTCTCCTGTGAGGCTTGACAGTCCCTGACAAATACAGAATTGGATGCTCACAGTCATCTATAGGGCAGAACACAGGGTCCCCAATGTAGGAGCTAGAGAGAGTACCCAAGAGCTGTAGGGGTCTGCAACCCTATAGATGGAACAACAATATGAACTAATCAGGACCCCCAGAGCACATGTCTCTAGCTGCATATGTATTAGAAGAAGGTCTAGTTGCCATTATTGGGAAGAAAGGCCCCTTGGTCAAGCAATCTTTATATGCCCCAGTACAGGGGAATGCCAAGGCCAAGAAGTGGGAGTGGAAGGGTAGGGAAGCAGGGCATGGGGAGGGTATAGGGGACTTATGGGATAGCACTTGAAATGTAAATGAAGAAAATATCTAATAAAAATTTTTTAAAATGTCTTATAAATATATTCAAGGACATTAAAAGAGACATAAATAAACCCCATAAAGAAATTTGTGAAAATAAAAAGGAACAGTGGAAAAAATAATAAAACAGTTCAAAACATGAAAGTAGAACTAGGATCATGAAAAATAATGGAGATAAAACTGGAAATGAAAAATTTAGCAAGTCAAACAAAATTCTCACAAGTAAGCCTCACTAACAGATTACAAGACATGGAAAGAGGTTCTCAGAAGGTGAGGACCAGATAAATACCTCAGTCCAAGAAAATGTTAAATCTAAAAATATCCAGGCACAAAGCATCCAGGATACCTGGAACACCAAAGAAAAGACAAATACATGAATAACAAAAAAAACTGAGGATAGAGAAAAAACACAACTAAAAGGCATAGAAAATATTTTCAACAAAACCATAGAAGAAAATTTTCCTAACCTGAAGAAGGAGGTGCCTATCAGGGTACAAGAATCATAGAGAACACCAAATAGATTGAACCAGGAAACAAGATCCCCACAGCAATAATAATCAAACATTGCATATACAGAACAAAAAAGTAATATCAAAAGCTACAAGTGAAAAAGACCAAGTAACATACAAAGGGAAATCTACTATAAATCTAAAGAAAAAAAAAAAAAAAAAAAGCCCAAAGATACCATCCAACCCAGATTACTGTACTATGCTATGCTGTGCTGTGTTGTGCTGTGCTGTTCTAAACTATACTACACTGCACTGCACTACACTGTACTATACAATACTATACTATACAGTACAAAACTTGCAATTACAATAGCAGAACAAAAAGCATGTCCCGATTAAACTATATATCAGCAGTATCTATAGACAAATCCATCTCTACACAATGCAGGAGAAGGAAATCTTCAATCTGCAGATGTTAACATCAGGCAAGAAATCACAAGGAGTAAATAATCCCAAATCAAAATAAGGGAGTAAAAAATATACACTGCTCATTGATAGTTTTCAATATCAATAGCCATATTTGCCCAATAAAAAGATATAGACTAAAAGATTAAATTAGCAAAATAAGATACCTGCAGTATACAAGAAACACACCTTATCAACATGGATAAATATCATTTCAGGATAAAAGGATTGAAGAAAACATTCTTGACAAATGGATCTCAGAAACAAGTTGGTGTAGCCATTTTAATTTCTAAAATAAATAAATAAATAAATAAATAAATAAATAAATAAATAAATAAATTTCAAACCAAAACAAACCAGAAGAGATAGGGAAGATACTACATACTTATCTGTGGAAAAACCCAAGAGGATCCCAGCACTCAGGAGGCAGAGGAAGTCAGATTTCTGAGTTCAAGGCCAGCCAGGTCTACAGAGTGAGTTCCAGGACAGCCAGGGCTATACAGAGAAACCCTGTCTCAAAAAACAAAAAACAAAACAAAACCCAAGAGGATATCACAATTTTAAACAGTCAATCATCAAACAAAAGGACACCAAGTTTATAACAAAAACACTTCTATAACTAAAATCACTTATTGGCTCCATCACAATTATAGTAAGTGACTTCAATACCCTCTTCACATCAATATACAGATCATCCAGACACAAACTACACAGAAAACTGCTGACGTTAAATAACATAAATCAAATGGACCTAACCAATACTTACAGAACATTTTTCCCCAAATGCAAAAGAATATACCTTGTTCTAAGCAACTTATTGAACTTTCTCCAAAATTAGCCATACTATTGGACACAAAGCAAATCCCAACAGATAATAAGGAACTTGAACTAATATGCTGCATTCTATTTGACTACTGAGGATTAAAATTGGATATAAGAAGCCTCAGAAAGTATTCAAAGTCATGAAAACTGAAACATTCCCCGTTGCATACAAAGCTGGTCAAGGTAGAAATTAAAAAGAACACTTAAAACATTGTAAAATTGAATGTAAATGAACACACAACATGTACTGTGCTTCCCTGGTGAGATACAGGGCCAGCTCTCCCAAATGCTTCAGTTGTGGAGGAACTGGGCCAGTTGAGCAAATGGATGTATCTGGAGGACATCATCCTTAGTGAGGTAACACAATCATAAAAGAAGTCACTTGATATGCACTCACTGATAAGTGGATATTAGCCCAGAAACTTAGAATACTCAAAATACAACTTGCAAAACAAAATAAAATCAAGAAGAACGAAGACCAAAGTATGGATACTTCATTCCTTCTTAGAATAGAGAACAAAACAACCATGAAAGGAGTTACAGAGACAAAGATTGGAGCTAAGATGAAAGGATGGACCATCCACAGAGACTACCCCACCCTGAGATCCATCCCATAACCAGCCACCAAACTCAGACACTATTGCATATGCCAGCAAGATTTTGCTGAAAGGACCCTGATATAACTATCTCCAGTGAGGCTATGCCAGTGCCTGGCAAATACAGAAGTGGATGCTTATAGTCATCTATAGGATGGAATACAGGGCCCCCAGTGGAGGAGCTAGAGAAATTACCCAAGGAGCTGAAGGGGTTTACAACCCTCAGGTGGAACAACAATATGAAATAACCAGTAACCCCAGAGCTTGTATCTCTAGCTGCATATGTAGCAGAAGATGGCCTAGTCAGCCATCACTGGGAAGAGAGGCCCCTTGGTCTTACAAACTTTATATGCCCCAGTACAAGAGAATGCCAGGGCCAAGAAATGGGAGTGGGTGGGTAAGGGAGCAGGGCGGGGGGAGGGTATAGGGAACTTTCAGGGTAGCATTTGAAATATAAATAAAGAAAATATCTAATAAAAAAATAAAAGAAAAAATAAATAAAATATCCGTAATAAAATGTGAAACTTGGCTTGAAAGAAAATTTAAAATCAAGGTCAAGCATAGGATATTGAGCACTGCAGAACAAGCCCAGACATGCCAGTACAAAGGCTGTTGATTCCTAGATAGGGAGGGCATGCCAGGACATGCCTGGGCTTATCCCTGCTGAGCAGGGGGCCATCTGGATGCTGGCATCTCTTTGTCTTCCTAATATGGTTAGAGGAAAAGCAGATGCTCCACCCAAGGAAGTGCTGTAACCCTCAAGTGTTCTTTACTTTACTCAATACTAGCCAATCATGTGTGTAACTTCGGCAGTTCTCCCCACCCCACTCACCATTTACTATATAAACCCTTGACTCTCGGGCTTCGGGGTCAGTTCCTCTGTCTCCACTGGGAGATACGTGTCGACCTCGAGCTCTGCCATTAAAGTACCTCATGTTGTTTATATCAAGCTGGTCTCGAGCTTCTTTGGGTGCTCGTCGTCTTGAGAAACAAGTGGGGGGTCTCCTCATGGAGGTCTTTCAGGCTTTATCAGGTTACTAGTCCTGAAATACTTTTTATTATCCAAGACACTTACCCCATCATGGTTTGGCCTGAATCAAGATCTCTAAAAGCGCAACTCAAACTGCTAACAGTGACCATGGGGAGTTCTGATCCTTTGTGGGTGCCCTAAGGATCCTACAGCCTGGTTCCAGTAATACTTTGTGAAACTTATACAACATTTTAATTTCAATTTAAAACAAACAAACAAACAAAAAAACACCAAAAGAGAAAAAATGATATACTATTAATATCCTAGTCAGAGTATTTATCTGGTTGATCATATTCTAAATTATATTCCTAGAAAATGGTTCCAAAACCATGTATTGTTTGGGCAGTGGTGATGCACTGGTTCTTTGGACATTGTTGCTTATGCTCTTGTGTACAACTTCTTGTTCTGGAATATCAGAATCCAGAAATCACAGTGAGTTCCCACTGGGCTCAAATATCTGCTCATGACAAGTCATATGAGGTGTTTTTGCATTAATTTTAATAGTAAATTGCATATTCAGACGTGACGCTTCACCCTCAATTCTAGCCACATTGCCAATTTCAGAAGCTTAACTATTAGGAGTTAGCCTCTGCTGTTTTCCTAGACATGCTGGCCACATAAAAAGGACCTTACATAGTCCTTAGCTGGAGTTTGCCTAATCTGGCTGCCCTAAGAGGTATGTGTCAGATTTTTAGGTAGAGTCCATGGTTCTGGGGGCACTTTCAGTTTCTGAGAAATCAAGTCACTCCCTTAAGCAGTGAAGCATTCAGGCTGCTTTGTGTTTCTCTCTGTTCCCTTAAAGTCAATGAAGCCTATAGGAGCTTAATTAATATCTTAGACATTAATCTTGTGTAACCTCTATAGCTTACAAACCTCATTATATCCTGGCAACCATCATTATATTCTGTTTCTGATAAGGGGATTAAAAAATATGATTCTTTGCAATTAACTTATCTCAGTTTCATTCTTGCTGAGACCTCTCTAACCTTGCCTGTTTAAGATTCATCTCTCACCAGTAATATCAGGTGATATTACTGGCCCATTAAATAACTGTTCATGTTTTCAGGTGGTGCCTAAAGACGGACCTCAAATATAGGAATTTAAGAAAAAAAAAAAACCTATTAAAGTTTATTTTTAAAAGATTGGGGTAAGGAACTCCAGCTATGTGTTGTGGACACATGTATAAATTAAGAGATTAATTCAATGGAGGTAAAATGTAACATGCATTTTGCAACATCTGTTTGCAGAAGTTCTATGAACTGTATTGATGGCAGGGGGAGTATAAGCAGCACACCATCAGTTGATGAAATTCTTGGACTTCATTAGCAGACTTCTTTCTCTAAAGGAGGATTTCTGGATTTTAGAACTTGGTCCAGGTTAAGAAAAGCAAGTCAGGGAGAATCAGATGCAAGGGGATTAAAGAGAGTTCTTAGTGATCCTGCTCAGCGTTGGAAAGAGATGAAAGCAGTAATAGATAAAAGTAAAACACTTAACAGTGAAAATGATCTGAAAAAAGTGACTAGCACTGGAAAAAAAAAAACAAATTAGAACCTGAAGATGTATTATCTAGTGTCTCTCTCTGCGAGGAAGTTGATTGTCTTCCGCCTCCTTGTGCTGATGTTGCTTCTCCACCTCCATCCAATTTCCTCTGCTCCTAACATTATCCATCAAGTAGAGCTCCTAATAGCTTGGAGATTTTTTTTTCTCCCCGCTGTTTCACTTCATCTCTTTTTGAGGTTGTTAGGGAGGTTTCTTGCCCCCAGATAAGAGAATCAACACAGTTTAAGTAAAGATACAAGTCTCCCAGGTAAGAGACAGGGTTTTAAATCCCAGACGTGGGAAAAGACATAGAAGGGTTATCTCTTTTTCTGATGAGGGAAACAACTGATCCTAATAACCCAGAAAACAAATTAGAAATTATATACACATTTTATTTAAGACTCTTAAGTTTCTTAGCTAGGTTTGTGATAAACATGAACCAACATCTCCTTTTACATTGACTTTCCCTGATTCTATTTCTAGGGAAGCTTTTCTTCCCTCTGGAGGATCTTAATAAAAAAAAGAAAGAAAGAAAGAAAGAAAGAAAGAAAGAAAGAAAGAAAGAAAGAAAGAAAGAAAGAAAGAAAGAAGCTTGTCTTACTTGGGATATTTATTGTAGATGATTAATCATTCAGAAACATGTCAGGACCCAGTTCTTAGAAAGCAGCAAAACAATATGCATAGATTTTGAAATGTTAGCAGAAGGTACGTATAGTGATGATCAGTTATGGATTTTATATCCTCCTAAGGCTTATGGAAAAGTAAATGTTTCTTACATATGCTTTAGCATGGCTTAAGTGACTAGATTCTGAAATAAAGACAGAGGTAAGTTCTAAAATTAGGCAGGGTCCTGATAAAGCTATATCAAGGTTTTGTTTCTTGTCTTTTACAGGCAGTCAATTGCCTGGTGGTTGATGGAGAGGCAAGAATGAGTATTGTCAAGCAAGTAATATATAAGAATGCTAATGCTACGTGCCAGAGTCCCATCCATCCCTTAAAAAGAAATTAAAGTACATATTAATGATTTTATCTACTTCCAGACTTATATTGAATCTTTATATACTTAGGCTACACCTGAGGAAAAGGAAGAGAGTGAGGCTGCAGATTCATCGAACAAAGAAGAAAAGAGTCTCCCTACTAACAATGATTCAGATGAGAAAAAAAAAACAAAAAAACAAAAAAACAACAACAACAAAAAAAAAACCAACTAAGGGAAAATCTTGTAAAGGGGGAAAGGTCTGACTGCAGAATTGCTGTCCCTTATGTTGTTTCTGTTCAATGAATCTACTCTTAAAGCATCTTGGGCTTCTGTTCCTGATCCTCCTGTATTTCACTGTGTTAACTGGAAAGAGAATAACATCCCTGTTTGGTTAATGATCTTAGGTCTTGGGTGCACCTATTCTTCTCCAAACAAAGATAGTCACATGACAATTGGACTATTGATGTTCAGTACTTTCATGATAAAATATTACCCAGTTAGCATTCAAAGTTAGATAAATCATCCTTCTTCATTTCTGTACAAAAACTTGACAAAAGTCATTTCAGTTATTATTGTCATTATTTTTCTGTCTCTAATTAGACTTCTAAACTATGGTTCAAAGAAATATCTCTAAGAATGTTGTTATTGTCTATACTGGGAAGCATAACAGCCTTAATAATAATTTGTTATACCATGTGTACTTTGAAGTGTGACTCACGTAGCCTGAAATTAAAAATAAAAAAGGTGAACTATGGGGAATTATGGAGTTGGTCTAGCTTCTTCCTTGAGAAGCATGTCATAGGTTTATCAGGCTTTATAGTTCCTGAGAAAGGATGGCAGTGAAACATTTGGGCTCCTTTTGTGGTTCTTTGTGTTGTATAGATGTCATTAAAACCTATAGACGCTTAACAGAAGAACTGGTATTCAGCATTTATCTTGTACAGCCTCTATAACTTGCAAACTTTATTGAATCCTGCCAACGATCATTGTACCGATCCTGGTAACCATCATTATTTAAGCTGTCCTTACTCTAACCTTTTCACACTCAGAACATATGCTCTGGACTTGGTTTTCATGATTACTTGGGACTGCTGTGGTGAGTGCCTCCTGGGGCCACATATTCCTTACATTCCATTCCCCTGGAGGCTTGTGGAAACCAGAGCTACAGATCTGGATATTGCTGAAAGCTCCACAAGGCTTGCAAAGCAGAGGTCATATACAGTGCATAATATATTTTCATGGTAACTTTTCCATGTACGGTATACATTCCATGGGAAGACAAACTCTCTTAATATTGGTTTTAATATTGTTCTCAGGCAGGAAGCCTGTAGAAGTTTTGGGTTGTGTGATTGTGTGAGGTCATTCCCATACCAATCTCCCTGCAACATTAATGTATGTGGAGTCAGGTACATGCTCTAACATGTGACATGTGTGATACCAGAAGTGGCTCCCTTTGCTAATATAGCAGGTAATGTGGATAATCAATAAGTTTTGGGTTGCCCTGATGGGATCTGAGTATATTTTCCAAGATGCATAGTTATGATAACAACAATGATAAAAGAATGTAAATAATTTATTAAATCTATCTATCTATCTATCTATCTATCTATCTATCTATCTATCTATAATCTTAAACAAAATTTCCTGGTTCAAATAGTTTATTTCTAGTTAATCTATCAAAATGATGATGCCTTATCAAAGAATATTTTCCTGAAAAACGTATTAGATCTTGCTATGCTGCTGAGGTCATATCTCCAACTAGAGTCATTGCCTCTTGACCTCCTGAGCGAGGACCTTCTTTCTGGTATATGTTCCATAGTTGCTTTAAATATATCAAAAATACTTTTAATAGAATAAAGAAGAAGATCAGAAATATGAAGAACCAAATTATTTCTTTAACCCAGTGCCACCATGAGTACACCAGGGTCCATACCAAGTCTAGCCATTTTAATCTGCTGATGGTATCCCACAGGCCATGTTTAGTTATCTCCTTATTCCAACTTTTGTTGATTATGGTGTTGGCTTCCCCTTGGCCAACCAAGTTATGTATTTTACTTTATTACCCAGGGTGATGCTTTCTTTTCTAATTTTGGCATGTAATGATGCTAATTGTCTTTCATTGTATGTCGTGATTTCTAAGATCTCATTCATTTTTTTGATTGAGGTTGTTATAATGATCTTGTTCTAGTTCAAAATTGAATAGACCATAGAGTCAAAGTAATATTTTTCCTCCAGGGTCAGCTTAGTCATGATTGTTGTATTATCCATTGTGGCCTGTGAGCAGTTCATCACTAGGTAACATCCGCCTGTAAAATTAACGTATGCTTCAGAAGTATTCATGAATGCTTCATTTAGCCATCTACATGTGGCTATTTTTTGGTGTGAGTGTGCATAGTATAAAGTTATAGTTACCCATGTCTTGTATTATGGTTGTTAATCTTGATGTTGCAAATGATGTGTGTTGCATCTTTGTATCTGGTAGGTACAGGTAGACATATGTGTTTGCAATTAATTTAATGGTGTTTATGAGTGATATATATAAAGAGATATTCACGGTGTTAACTAATGACCACAGGAAGTGATTGACCAGTATTATAAATTCATTGCCATTATAAATTCGTTGGTATGATTATAGTGTGATATCCTGGGTATGCTTTGTCCTGCAATACCTGTATTAGGTGTATCTCATATATGCCTTCTGTGAAATATTATCCTCTTTTCTTTTCTAATAACATTTGGAAGTTTGGGGTCCTTCTTCCTAGTCCTGTTGTAAAAAGTGTATCTAATTTTCTCTATACTTCTGCTAGATTGCTTTTATACAATTATCACATAATTATAACTCAGAACCATAACTTAATTATGGTTCTTGTTTTAAGGTTTCTTGTTCTATTCCTGTTTATATTGCTCCCTAAATACTTGCATTTCTGTATTCATGATGTTTACCATGATGTGGAGTGAATCTATGCTTCTTGATAGTGCATGGAGTGCCTGGACTATTTTCTTGTTAATTTGCTGAATATTGTAGATTTCTGCCTTGATGAGTGTGACTACTTCTGCTGCTGCTGTTCCTTCCATCAAGGCATAATGCTCCTGCCATGAAAACTCCTATGGCCAGTGCCTCTAGGGGTCTTCTGCCGAACTTATTTGGGCTGCTGTATTGATATGATACGGTGTTTATTTCTCCACAATATAACATAGGAGGCTTAAAGACTAGTAATGAGATGGAAATCTGGATCTTCCTGATTCTAGGAGTTAATATTACTTTACTTGTAAGGTTGTGTCCAGTACTACAAATGGGGCTTCTTTGATTGAAGGTGGCCCAGGTCGGGGGTTTAACCATCCTGGTAGGTAATGTGCTGTCATGAATCATATGCTGGTTTTATTAATACCTGCATAGTCTGTTGCAATGTTGAATCCCCCACGATCTACAAAGCAATGATTATTGTGTGAGTGGTCTGCTTTGTGGCAGTCTTGTAGAGACATAGTTAAGTATAAGATCTTTTCCCAGTCATCTGCTCCTGACATCATAGGGCTTGCCTTTGGCTTTTGTGCTGTCCAATCTGACATTTGTCAGTCTTGATGTTGGGGATGCAGTAATATGAAGCTAAAATAATATGGTAAGACTGAATGATATATGGTTCTTGCATTGTTATGTTTGATTCCCCAAGTTTTCCACCATTGTATAGTCCTTTCTGGGGCCTTGATGTGGTATTTAGGTTTTAGGCAGCTGGGGTTATAATTGCAGTCTAAAACCCAAATACCACATTGCAGCTGCTATATTTGTTGCTGTTAAATTGGGTTTCTCATATCTAATGTGGTTAAATCCTGTGTAGTTAAAACTAGGGATTGTTATGCCATGCATTCATAGAGTACCTGCCTTGGATGCTACCACAAACTTTGTGAATATGTTCCTTTCTGGGAAATTAACTGTAGCAATGTTTCCTATTGTACCCCATGGTACAGGGAAATCCATTCGTGTGCCATTTACTGTGTTACAGATACACCTGACTGTTTCATATACTTCCTTCTTATTACATGTGGTCACATATTGATATTGATTGTAGTATGTAACATTTTATAATAATAATGTAAAGTATGTTCCTATTAGATTCACATTTATGTTTTCATTCTCAAGTCTGAATGTGTAAGGTAAGTTACCTCATATCATAGATATATTTCTCTTTATCATTGGTAGCCACCCCAAAATGGATATCAGTTTCTTTACCTATTTCCATACTTCCTTTATTTGCACTATTCTTATAATGCTAGCTCCTTGATCCCAGAGTGCCATGAGTGAGGTATAAGCATAACCTCTTGTCTCCTTAAATAATGGTAAGAATGCTGCTGTATTTCCTTTGAGTGGGGTGAGTATGACATGTACTTCATTTCATGTATGTGGAGTTCTACTTCTCCTTCTGATTTCCTGAGATAGGTTAGAATTTTACGTCTTTCTCCCTCTGGTTTTGTAGACCAAGAGTTTCTGCTGAAGCAGTTCCAGGCAATGCCTGGCATTCTGATGATGTCATTTTCTACATTCCATCCTGACATCCATGAATATCCCTGAGCTAACAAAAAGCATTCATGTGTTGCCTTCAACATTGTAAATAAGGGTCTTGGTATTTTTTTCATGTAATGTTGTCTGCCATGGTTTTGTTAGGATCTTGGTTAGTACTAGTGGTTGTCTATAATGTTCCATCCCCAGGGCCATGACTGATACCCAATCCCCCCAAGTGGACCCTTGTAGTGTTTCTATTCTGGTGGCTCATCTTAAGTTGGAGTAATAGCTGAGCTTGCTTAATCTGGTTCCATGTCCTCTGGAGTTCTGGGTAAAGGTGGTCATAAAACTCCTTGGGGCATCTATTTCTCCATGGTTTAGGTAGGGGGGGGGGTATGCCAGTCTTAAGTGGGTAAGGTACAGCAAATTCTGTGCATTGGGTCCAGTTCATATTTGGACCAGGTTTACAAGGGTTCCCTGTTGTTATAGTTGTATGTGGGGAAGTTTCTTCTTTCTTTTCCTCTCCAGGCTCATATTTGTAATCATATAGTTGTTCTTCCCATGCTAATATTGGAAGGTGACATCTGCTTCACCTTCCAACCTTGTGTGTATCAGAGTACTTGTATATAATTTAGGAAAGGTTGAATTTATAGCTAAATCACAATTAAATGTAGACTCTATTTCTATTCCTATATTGGTTGTTTTGTAGACTCCTTTAACATTAAGTGTGTTCTGTTTAACCTTGGATGGTCTATACCAATAGTTATTAAAGATTGCTCTAATGTTAGAGGCATTGGTCTATACCTCATTAAAGTGACATTTTGTAGGACTTTGTTCATATCTATTTGTATTAAACCATCTTTTTGATTTAGCATATAATTTTAGTTAGGGAGATATAGTGCTACCTGTTGTCTGAAGTGTTCACAGCCCTGATATTAGTGATAATTTAAGCAGTAAGCATACTTGATCCAAAAGCTGTCTATTCATAGTTGGTATGTTGCCCACATCCTATCATCTGTCCACCATCTAGGTATTTTGTATAGTGGGTCTAGAACTTTAGGTCTATAGGTGTGTAGGAACTAAAGGGGGGCATTGCGGAAAGAGGGGGGAGGCAGGATAGCCCACGTCCGGCCAGAGTTCCTCCTGTGCTCTGGGCAGGCAGATGTGGGAGGGCTGCCAGATACTTTCCACTCAGCCTCGGGTGGGCATCTAAGCCACTGCCCCTACTCGGCAGGGGGTGGACAAGGGGCAGCCTCCAACCAGGGGCCCTGGGGCGACACCCTGGGTTATGGGATAGAAGGCTGAGGGAGAGAGGTTCCCATGCACGTAAGAGTAAGCACAGTGGGCCTTGATGAACAGAGACAGTCTATGGTTTTAGAGCTTTATTGTAGAAAGGCAGGGAGAAAGGAGAGAAGGTGGAAAGAGAAAGAGACCAGCCATGGACAAGAGGAGAGAAGGGGAGAAAGGAGAGAGAGAAGAAAGGCTAGAGATTAAGAAAGAGTAAGAGGGGGAGAGAGAGAGTAAGAGAGTGAGAGGACGAGGGAGAGGAGAGTGAGAGGAGAGAGGAGAGTAAGGGGAGTAAGAGAGTGAGGTGGAGCCAAGTAGCCCCTCTTATGGTAGACTGTTATCTTTACTGTTGCTAGTTAACTGGGGAGGAGTCTAGCCTGAAGGTCAGAAGCTTGGGACATTGCCTATAAACATGCTTCTCTTGTCCGGTCTGAGGGGGCAGTAACTTCAACAGGAGCCAGGGTTCCAGGAGACATGAGAGAACTCCTTCAGTCCCATGTAGGTGAATTATCACCACCAGGTCCCAGGGTTCAGACCTCAACTCAACTGGAAACCAGACTGTCTGTGTATAGCCCAATGCCCAACACAGGTGGGCCATGGTATTTGTGGTTTGGGGTGATAGTAGGCACATCAGAATTTTCAGTGCTGTTGCCAGTGATGCCATGCAAAACAATTCTGGGTAATGTAACATAGATCACAGCAAGCATAGCCGATGGTGTCACATGGTTAGTACCATGCATAGCATTACTCCTCCAACTGCTTCGAAAAGTAAATAGGGTTAGGGTCTCAATTTGGGCCATAAAGAGTGGTGGAAACAAATTCCTCAAACCCAGTAGAAATGGTTCTAATACTTTTATTTATTCATAAATGGCAAAATCAAATTAATGGTAAAATGGGCCCGCATTCATTCATACACATGAACACTCTCTCACCAACCTTTCCAGTCTGGCAGGTATATCCTCAGCTCCCAGGGCTATGCAGGTAAGGTGCAACTTGATGTTCCTTGCTTCAGATCCTCTTGAGCTGAGCTGCAGAGATCAGGCTTTGCTGTATAAACAGTGGTTGTCTGTGGGGTCCACAAAGATTTATTTCTTGACCCAAAGTTTCTCTACTGGACTCTAGCGAGTTGTGCGATTTTGCCATGCCAGACCGGAGTTTTTAAACTAAATTCAGTCAATTACAACTAGGGCAATCCACACATCATTTCATGCACTTCTTTATCACTTGCATGCACACACTCACATTCTATGACCTTGTTTTCATACTTATGTAGAGCCACGGGCGGGTTCATTGCATTGCCCTGCCTCGGGCTCAGGGCAGTGGGAATGGATTTTGTATCATCCTTGTTCACTAATTCTACTGTCCAGTATCTGCAGCCACAGGAAACACCCGTGATGGCCATCTGCTGGCAAATTCCACAGCTTTGGGAAAAATGCCCTCTGAGGCTATATGTTCTTTACAGTTAGTAATACCAATGTTATCATAACATCAGATCATGTTGTTACCATACTGGCTAACCCACTCAGAGTTTTCAATTTTTTTATTACCCCAGTATTTAGCCAGCAAATGGTATAGTTGGTTATCAGGCTAGTAGTAATATGATTATTGTGTATTTACACCGATGTCCACCACTGGAACAATTTCCAGAAAGACAATAATAATAATGATCACTGGATATATCAGTGCTCTCACACATGCACATATACACATTGACTTTTAGTGTGATGTTAAGTCTTCTAGTTTGGTTATTTGCAGTCCTCCCTTGCTGAATGTGATTCACAGAGGGTTTCCAGTGCTGGGCACTATGATTTCTGCCTGGGTTAGTTTATCCTTGTGGCTGCAAATGGAAGCATAGGGTCTGATTATATTTCTATTTCTTTCATCTGGATAATCTGTATCTGTCTGTGTGCTGAAGACTTCCCCAATTGGAGATCGTCTGTTGATTCTTAGTCTGCTATTTAGTTCAAAGGTAGCTCTCATCAGAGCTTCTGAAAGTGATCTCTTTATGTGCTGTTAATTTTACTTTAGGTAATCCATTGAATCTTTCAATACTGCCTGCTGCTGTTGGGTTATGGGCCATATGGAATTCCCACATTATGTTAGGATTTTTTGCCAGACTCTGTATGATTTTACCAGTAATGTGGGTTCCTTGATTGCTTAGTCAGGGTGTGCCATAGGCTGAAATCTGTGACTACAATGTAAATATTGTTAGTTTGGGGTCTGGTTTGGGTCCTGACTTGGCCATACCTAATCCTGTGCAGAGTTCTACTGTTGTACATGGGTACTGATTCTTAGACTCGTTAAGTAGTCCAATACAATCAATTTGGAGTGTGTGATTAAAGTATAGTCTATAAGTGCCTATTCCATGGTAATTATGTTTAAATCTGGTTTTGGTTACAGGGCATCCTTCCCATTTCTGTATAGCATAAATAATTTTATTCCATGTTATGTCTATGTTCCTTTGAGTGAACCATTGATATTTTGCATAGCTTCCTGAATGTCTGAAGAATTTGTGTATTTGTTCTATTTCCTTTCTTGTAACCTCTGCCTCTGTGTAGGGCATCACTTTGGCCAATTTCCTCTTAATTTTAAGTTCTATATGTCCTGTCTATTCACTTTGGTAATATGCCTTAAGTTTTATCACCATACTTGCCAACCTGCATGTTTCTTTATTATATTTGGTTTGTAGGTTGTCTTTGTTTTGGTGGGCATCTACATGATATTCCCTACTTCTTATGACTTTACTAATTTGAGTTATCTCCACCCAAGCTTCTAGTGAGTGCATACAATGTGTGATTTTTGTGATTAGATTACCTCACTCAATATGATATTTTCTAGTCCCATCCATTTGCCTAAAAACCTCATAAAACTACAAAACTTCTGTAAGACAAAGGACACTGTCTATAGGAAAAAACAGCAACCAACAAATTGGGAAAATATCTTTACCAATTCTACATTTGATTCAGGGCTAATGTCCAATATACATAAAGAATTCAAAGGAGTTAGACTCCAGAGAAGCAAATAACCTTATAAAAGATGGGGTATGGAGCTAAACAAAGAATTCTCAACAGAGGAATACCAAATGGCTGAGAAGCACCTAAAAAAATGTTCAACATACTTAGTCATCAAGAAAATGCAAATCAAATCGACCTTGAGAGTCTACCTCACACCAGTCAGAATAGCTAAGATCAAAAACTCAGGTGACAGTAGATGGTGGTGAGAATGTAGAGAAAGAGGAACACTCCTCCATTGTCGGTGGGATTGCAAGCTGGTATAACCACTCTGGAAATCAGTCTGGCAGTTCCTTAGAAAATTGGGCATAGTACTGAGGACCCAGCTATATCACTCCTGGGCATATATCCAAAATATTCTCTAACATATATCAAGGACACATACTCCACTATGTTCATTAGCAGCCTTATTTATTATAACCAGAAGCTGGAAAGAACCCAGATGTCCTTCAACAGAGGAATGGATACAGAAAATGTGGTACATTTACACAATGGGATACTACTCAGCTGTTAAAAACAATGACGTTATCCATGCCTTTTTAAGATTCATTTCTCATAAGCCAAATCTGGTAATCATGACCTGATAAGCACTGTCACCTATACTTTGTAAAGAGTACTGCTAAATTTACAATTAAACTAGGTAAAAAATGTCTAATTTACACATTTAAAATATTAATATTCTCCACCATACTAAAGTACAAAATGAAATGAAGGACCGGGACTATAATAAGTTTTTCTTAAGGTAAACTGGTATGTTTTCTCCCTGAAAGAAAGAGTTAAAGCAAATAAAATAAAACTAAAATAAATAGTAAATATACTAGTGTACTGGCTGGGTTTGTGTGTCAACTTGACATAGGCTGGAGTAATAACAGAGAAAGGAGCTTCAGTTGAGAAATGCTCCATAAGATCAGTCTGTGTGGCATTTTCTCAATTAGTGATCAAGGGGAGGAGGGCCCATGGTGGGTGGTTCTATCCCTGGGCTGGTAAGAGTAAGGCAGAGAAAGCAAGCAAGTAAGAAACATCCCTCCATGGCCTCTGCATCAGCTCCTGCTTGCTGACCTGCTTGAGTTCCAGTCCTGACTTCCTTTGGTGATCAACGTCAATGTGGAAGGAGGAAGGTGAATAAACCCTTTTCTCCCCAACTTGCTTCTTGGTCATGATGTTTGTGCAGGAATAGGAATCCTGACTAAGACAACTAGATAGATAGATAGATAGATAGATAGATAGATAGATAGATAGATAGATAGATAGTCAAATTTAGCTATAGGCAAACCCTAAAGCATTTTTTTTTTCAATTAATGATTAACATGGGAAGGGGTAGAACATTGTGGGTGGTTAAATCTCTGGATGGGGGTTCTGCATTCTATAAGAAAGAAGGCTGTACAAATCATAAGGAATAAGCCAGTAAGCAACACCTCTTAATGGCCTCTGCATCAGCTCCAGCCTTCAGATTCTTGTCCTCTTTGAGTACCTGTCCTGAACTCCATCAATAATGGACTACAATGTGGAAGTGTAAGCCAAATAAACCCTTCTTTCCAACTTCCTTTTGATCATGGTTTTCATCAAAGCAATAGTAATCCTACCTAGGATATTTGAGATCAGGATTAATATAGTCATGCTTGTACAACAAGTGTTTTAACTTCTAGTGATGGAATAATCTTCCCACCCAACTCTTGCATATCTTTTAATAATTTATCTAGTTCATGGATTTTTTTCTATAGCCATCAATTTAATGCTGTTTTGTGGAATGTTTTATAAGTTTTAGAGGATCAATATATGAAAGAAATGAAAATATGTTTTATAAAATATTATCAAAATCTAAAAGCAAATGAAAAAACAATAGCCTATTTAAGCTATCATCTTCTTCACTATAAAGGGCATAAATTTCTTCTTGAAAAGATGGCATAATTCTCAATTAGTAAATATTTTCTCCCATCACATAGACTAGAAACATGACGGAGATGAGTTTATAAAAAAAAATGTGTTGAAACATTATTTCCTGCTCAGACAAATTTTCTTGTCATCTCTCAGTTGCCAAATAGTAAAATGTAATATGAACTCTGAAGTTTAACTATTTCTTTTTATCTGTGAAATCTTTATATACATACAACTGTTAACATAAAATATAACTTATTGTATGCTATGTGTCTTCATAACCTGGCTTTGTCATTGAGTTCATAAATCATGAAGAAGGTACTAAGAGAAAAGTTGAAGTTTTTCCTCTCCTTATATTTCCAAAGCCACTTAATACCTAATAATTGTTTCTTAGCCTGTGCTTATTATTTCTAGGAATGTGTCTGAAAAGTATGTTTCATTTTGACAATGATGTAATCACAGTGGGTGACTGGGTTGACTGAAACAGTATTCAGAGCATTAAGTACAGTATCCCTCAAAACATTGAGAGATAGTTATTGCAAACATATGAGCTAGGCCACATAACAAACCAAATCCTATTACAAACCTATAGAATACGACTTTAAATGTGTTCTGTGAAATTTCTAGCCTGAATCTCAATCATTTTTTTAGCAAGAAACATTAAATATTTACATGTTTCATTTAATAAAAGTTAACTGTGCATATACTATTTGCCTCTTACTGTTTTAAATGTTCCCCATCTTTAAGGAGAATAAATAAATAGCTATAGCAAGTTGGTAATATAGCCTATGGTAGAGACTGCTCAGGGAATATATAAAAGCTTAACATTTATGTTAATAGCCTAGAAATAGAAAGAACAAGCAAAATTTCCAGTAATTTGTTGCCTAATTATTATTTGTGTTCTTATCTGTTTCTAAGACTTATAAATACATAATGTTAAAACCTACTGGTGTCTATTTACTTTACTAAGCCCTTGGGACACATTGCCTTGACAAGCACCACTCATTTACTCACAGGAATACTATCTCCGGCACAAATTTAGTCTGTTTCTGTGCTCAAGAAGGAAAGTACATCTGTAGGAATATTCTCTCCTCTAGGCTATGAGCCTCCAGATAGAGACATCGTTAATATGAATATTCAATAGCTCCTAAAGTACCAAATGTTGTACATATTCCCAAAAATATATGATATAAAATATTCTTCACTTGGAAATGCTATGCCAATAAACTAAATACAATTAGCCAAGAAAAAGTATTAAAAGTGCAGAGATGTTCAAATTTTGTCACCTGAACTTGAATTTTTCATTCTTTAGGAAGGTAAAAAGTTGCATTTCATAGCAGAAATTGGAAATGTTCAAGAGATTTTAAGTAAATATACTTAATACTGAATCTTAGAATTTTTTCTGCAGGGCATGGAATGTAGTATGCTTGAAGGCAAAAAAGAATAAACCTGGTATAATTTAAGAAAGTGAGTATAAAATGAAAATGCAGAATCAACTGATAAAAACTTGCTAAAAATTTTTAAAGTTACTAAGTAGTACTATACCAAGGATAAGGTGCTGGACAGATTGCAGTTTGTATGTCCATGTAGCTACGCAGAAACTGACATGGCTGTCTGTGGGGATGGGACCAGGAGACAAAAAAATAAGGTGTTCAGTAAGTTATATGCCACTTCTTCCTTCCTTGACTTTAAAATACAGTATTTGAGCACTCTGTAGGTTTGGGGGAACTCTTAGGTCAGAATACTATTTTCATCCATATATACTTTATATGTAAATGTATAGTTATATGTATAACTGGAGATAAAGGTACTCTTCACATTGTTCCACTGGTCATCTGAGAGGTCCCACCATGGTAAATCCAGTTTAACATCTCAATCAGGAAAAGTAAGATTCTAGCAGAACAGAGGAGTGAAGATGGCCTGTGCTCTAGGGAAAGCTCATAGATCTAGTGTAAGTGGAAGAGGAACAAGCCAAGTTAAACTGTCCAGACTCATTGTTGCTCAGGAGATGGCAAGAACCAGAAAATGATCCTTCTTACTAGACTCAGCCCTACAAAATGTCTAAGATCATAAAGTTAATCATTTTTGTCTAACACAAATAACTTATAACTTATAAAACCTTCATCTCATAATAAAGGACATTTTAGAAAATGAGATGAAAATCTAATAAACACTAGGATTTTTACAGTTTTCAACTTTTGTGGCTGAATAACTTCATCATTAGTTATGTCAGCTGCCAACTCTATTAATGTACACCAATAATTTACAACCATAGAAGACCAAGTATACTAACTTACAATTCTAAGTGAGGTTCCACTTTAAGAAAGATTACTGCCCAAATATAATTGGATTTATATTTATGATCTGTGAAAAGAAGCAAATGGAAGATATCAGAAAAAGTGTTCATGAATTTTTTAAGGGAAGTAATCTCTGTACTTTTGAACAATTGTATACTAAAACAAATTCATTTTCCTTCCTCTAATGGGAACTTTTTTCATGTGAAAGAATCAATTTATTTACACATTAATATTTCTGACTTTCTGAAAGGACTTTGCTGTGATGAATAATAAGGCTGGTGGAGACAGCCTTAATTATTAGGCTTGATAGTGAAGCTTTGAGCTACAGTCAAACCCTGTCCTCCACAACCAAAAAAGTGACATCAAACATGACATTACAGAGAATATGCTCAATTTCATAATGACTTATTAGATGAATCAATAAAGCACCCATTGTCAATATACAAAGCATGAGTTGATATTCCCAGGGACCACAAACCCTTTTTCATTTTGTTCTTTCTAAGTTATCACTAGTCTGGTCATGACTGAATGTTTTAGCTCCTCCTACAAGTCTATCTTCATTCCCAGAGGCCTTTCCAAAACTAAGAGACTCCTTTTTTGGTCTCTGTTGTCCTTTTTTATAGCCAGACCCTATCTCCTACTTAAATTACCTCCCAAATCAGTCCCATTCCTCCACCTGCTCTGCTATCCTTTCATTCACCCAAACCACTACACAAATCTTGGAATGCAAAGAATTGGAATGCAATGTTCAAACCAGTTTCAGATCTGAGATCATTCAATATCTGACCCCTAAAACCTAGAGTGGCCACAAAACTGAAAACTAATTATCATTATTCTTTTTTCACAATCTCTCAAATTGGAGTAACTAGAAACCAAGAATCCATACCTACACCTAACCAAATATACACACCATTAAATACTATAAATATCATAGCTAAAGACATCTAGAACCCAACACACACACACACAAAAACCACAACCAAAACAAGGTGTCTTCTCCAGAAAATAGCACAACCATATTATATTATACCCTGAGCAAAACAGTTTAGCTGAAGCAGAAGATTATGACTTTAAAATATAAGTTATAAATATATTTAAAGGCTTTAAGGATGGTATGAATAAATGCCTTGGCAAACATTGTGAAGGCACAAGCAAACAGCTACAATAAATAATGTAAACAGTTCAAGATATAAAGGCACATTTTAAGAATGAAATAAAATTGCTTCCTAGAGAAAGGCAAACTAAATAAAAATTGTAAACGAAAATCCCAAGAAGTCAAACATAAACTTTAGAGGTAAGCTCTATCACCAACAGACTAAAAGATATGGAACAGAGAATTTTATGTATTGAAGACAAGGTTAAAAGTAATGGATAGGTCAGTCAAAGAAAATGTTGAGACCTAAAATCTCAGGCAGAGAAACATCCACGATATCTGAGATTATGAAAAGGAAGAGATATCTGTGGTATCGAGGAAAAAGAAGAAATCCAGGACAAAGGTACAGAAAATAAAAAATGCCCTCAAAAATGCATATCAAGAAACAAATAGAATGATTAAAAAAAAAAAACTTCCGTTGACACATAATAATCAGAGCATAAATTATTCACAAATTATTTATAACAAGTAATATTAATATTTCAAACTACAGTGAAAATGTCAAGACAGAGTAAGGACATGCTCATTAAAATAACTTCTGCATTATCAATGGAAACTCTCTAAGACCTAAACAGATATTCTTCAAGGTCTGAAAGACCACAGATACCAGTCCAGATTACTATACCCAGCAAAACTATCGATCACACTATGAGAAAAAAAAAGAAAGAATTTCATGATTAAAATAAGCTTAAGCAATTTATGTCTACCAGTCTAGCACTATAAAAGATGGTAGAAATCTAAAGAGAGGTATTACTATTCTGAAGAGGAAATAATGAATAAATTATCTCAGAAAAGTTGAACAAAAGAGTTTAAAGCACACACACACACACACACACACACACACACACACACAGCAGTACCACCACCACAACAACCACTACCAGCAACAACAGCCAATATCAATTTCCCCCAAATTTAAAACACAATGTTGAAACAAAACAATGTAAAAACAAAACAAACAACAGAAATTTCAGGATAGCTAAAAAATTCTGAATAAAGAAAGATCTTGTTGGTAATATCAGCACCCCAAATACCTAGTTGTATTACAGAAAAAACTTATTGTTGGAATAAAATGGATATACAGATACGTTGATTAGTGAAATCAAATTGAAGAAATAGACATCCACATCCTTACAGACACATGAATATTAACAATAAAAACAACAACAAGAAAGTAGGACATAGGTTTGAACTCATTGGCACAGGAATGGTTCTATGTATAAGACACTGATACCACAGACACTAAGTCTAACAATAAATGGGACCTTGAGAAACTGAACATCTTCTGTACATAAAAGGACATCATAATTTGATAATTTGATCAAAGAAGCAGTCTACAAAATGGTAAAAAATAATATATATTAATTATTCATCTGATAGATGGTTAGTATTGAGACTGTACAAACAATAAAAAACTAAACATAAAAAAACAAACAACCTAATTAAAACTAGGTATAACACTAAACAGAAAGTTCTAAATACATAAACTACAAATGGATAAGAAGTGGTTTTAAAAACTTTAGGCATCAGAATAACAAATTAAAGCTACTTTGAGATTTCATCTTACCCCAGTCAGAATAGCCATTATTAATTAATATAACAATAAATGACAGCTTACTCTGGGAAGGATGTGAGAAATTTAAAACACTTATTCCTTGATGGAGGAAATACAAACTGGTAGTCAATATGGGAATCAGTATTGAAATTATTCAAAGAACAATTGATCTACATACCTCAAGATCCAGCTCTTGGATATGTACCCAATGGACTCTTTATCCTGCTGCAGAGAAACTTGTTCATTCATGTTCATTGCTATTCTATGTAGAATAGCTAGAAAGTAGAGACAACCTAGCTTTTAATAAATTTATAAATGAACAATGAAAATGTGGTACATTTATACAGTGAAATATCATTTGGCTATTAAGAAAATTGAAATTATGAAATTTTCTGGTAAATGGATAGAGCTAGGGACAATCATGCCATGTTACATAATCCAGAGCCAGAAAAGAAACACTGCATATATTCTCTTAAATGTAGATGTTATATTTTATTCATTAGAAATGTATATTTTGTTTATAATATCTAGAAAGGTTAGGTATCCCATAAGGGCTACAGTTAGGACAGGGGAGAGGATCGTCTAAGAAAGATGAAATAGAATATAGCATTATAAAGGGGTAAAGGACAAACTATAATGGGCATATTAAAGTGCATAAGGAATGGTGAAGCATAATGGAGGAGAGAATGTGGAGAAAAACAACTAACACTAAAAATTTGTTTTAAAATCCACAAGGCAACTTATTTTTCTAGAAGCTCTTTAAAATAAACACATAAAAGCAATTTAAATAGAGTGACTTACATATGGCAAAATGCCTCAACAATGCAACCAACTCAAACACTTAATCTCAGGAGTGGGTTTCCTCTCCTTGAATTATTGGTCAAGTAGGCCCCACAAACATTGCATGCATTTTGTCAATGTGATACATTGCCCTCATACATCTGGAAGTAAAGTTCTCTTACTGAAGATACCGCTTACATCATCAAACATGAATAAATTGAGGCAGTACTCAATTAGAAGCTTTCCTCATATTACCTAACATTCACTGTTCTGAAAGGTATTGTATGCTGTTCTGAAGGAAAAAATTAACTATAGATATCATATAAGATCTAAAATGGCAACCTTCCTGCAAGATATAGTAACACAAATGTTATGAGGTTAACTGACCATTTCACAAGATAGAATCCAATCTTGATACTGCTAATTTGTCCGTGAAACTAAGGATAGGTCATAGACCCTAAGGGAAAAGTAACTACTACTATTCTGCTAATGAAAAGTAGCAACAAATGACTACTAATGACCTATATGCCATTATACCAGAGAATAGCTAAACCCATGTCAGACAGGTTTTTTTTTTGAAGTAGACAATCAAGATAGATACACAAAACTGTATAAAGTACAGATAACAAAACACCTTGAAGCACTCAGCCTTAAATGGCTTTATCAAACTTCCATTTTTCAAGATTCAGGGATACATGTAAATGATGAGAAAGGAATAATGTAAGAGCCAGAGTTGACAAATGACTCCAAGTAAATAATATCTTCCAGACACAACAGGACTGATGCACATAAGAATTCACAGATGCTCATAAGACTATGATAGCATGCACAAGAACTGAACAAATTCAAGACAGGGAGAAGACAGATACAAAGTTCCATCCCTAAACAAGGAGCTTTTTGTAATTGATAGCCTCTGTGAGGATGAAAATACATTTTCTTCAATGAAATGAGGTCTATTAAACACACTTAAGTGAAGAACTCACAAAACAAAATAGACTCAATGTTTGTGAGCATTTTAATTTTTTTGTTATTATAAGTAATTAGTCTTTGTTTTTTGCTTTTGTTTTGAAAGACAGAAAGAACTTAAAGTTAGAGAGAGATAAGGATTACATAAGAAGATATCAGGAAAGAGAGAGATTATGATCCAAACATATTATATGAAAAACTTAAAAATAACTTCTGAAAATATAATAAAAATAAAGTAGTATGCAACAAAAGAAGTCATCTTCTATAAATTTGAGGCCTCTACATTCACCTCTTTGTGTGTAACTGTAAAAGCATATATATAAATTCTACACATTCACTTCACAAACACACACACATACACACACAAGAGAGAGAGAGAGAGAGAGAGAGAGAGAGAGAGAGAGAGAGAGAGAGAGAGATTACTTCATACTGTACTGCAGGACACCCAGATATAATTAATGTAATTGCTCCTTGTTACCAGGGGCAGATTTTAAATAAAGTTCTACCACTTTGGGGGGGAGGAGATCTTTATAATTTTACTCCTCCTGAAGCTGTTATATTATTCTAAATGGAAATTGTTAGATACTTCGTCCTTCAAGAGTTCCTGCATGAAGGTGAATAGAATTCAACAGAGCTCCTTTATTTTGTTGAATGTAAAAGGCTTTTCCACCCCACCTGGGGATCAGTCCCATATACAGTCACCAAACCCAAACACTATTGTGGATGGCAAGAAATGCTTGATGACAGGAGTCTGATATAACTGTGTCCTGAGAGGCTTTGCCAGAGCCTGACCAATACAGAGGTGGATGCTCACAGCTAACCACTGGACTGAGCATGGGGTCCCCAACTGGAGGAGTTAGAGAAAGGACTGAAGGAGCTGAAAGGGTTTGCAACCTCATAGGAAGAACAACAATATAAACTAACCAGAGCTGCCAGAGATTTCAGGGACAAACCACCAACGAAAGAGTACACATGGAGGGACCCATGACTCCAGCCAAGTATGTAGCAAAGGATGGTGGTGTCAGGCATGAATGGGAGGAAAGGGTCTTGGTTCTGTGCAAACTAGATGCTCCAGTGTAGGAGAATGCTAGGACAGGGAGAAGGGAGTGGGTGTGTGTGTGAGGGAACACCCTCATAGAAGCAAGGAGATGGGGTTTGAGATAGGGTGTTTCTGGGATGGGGGAAAACCGATAAAGTGGATAACATTTGAAATGCAAATAAAAAATATCTAATAGAAAAAAACTAAGAATGGACAAAAAAGGAAAAAAGAAAAAAGAACAAGGACATTATGAGTTTTGCAGGCAAATGAATGGAACTATAAAATATTATCCTGAGTGAGGTAACTCAAACCCAAAATACTCACTAGTAAGAGGATATTAGTTTTAAAAGTACCAAACACCTAGGGTTCATTCCACAGAACTCAAGAAGATTAAGGAACAGAAGTCCCCAACTGAGGTTGCTTCAGTCCCACTTGGGAGGGAGAAGAAAAGAATCACAGGAGGCAGAGGGAGGAGGGACCTGACTGGGAGACAGGAGAGGAAGGTGGAGAGGAAAGGGGGGAACAGGATCAGGTATGGGGGAGGGAGACAGAAGAAAAGCCCTGAATTCTAGCAGAATGAATGGAAATAGGCAACCTTGGGGAGAGAGTGAGACTTGGGGCTACCCTTCAGAAAGTACCAGAGACCTGATAGGTGAGAGATTCTCAGGGCTCAAAGGGAGGCATTCAGCATTAGGGAGAAGAAACTTGCAGAGTTCACCTCCAGTAGAAAGACAGGGCATTAAATGGAGGGATGGATTGCCATCCCACAGTCAAAAATTCTAACCCAGGTTTCTGGGCTAATATCCACATATCAGTGAGTACATGTTATGTGAGTTCTTTTGTGAATGGGTTATTTCACTCAGGATGATGGCCTCCAGATCCATCCATTTGCCTAGGAATTTCATATATTTATTGTTTTTAATAGCTGAGTAGTACTCCATTGTGTAAATATACCAAATTTTTTGTATCCATTCCTCTGTTGANGGGGGAGGATATAGGGAACTTTCTGGATAACACTTGAAATGTAAATGAAGAAAATATCTAATAAAAGTTGAAAAAAAAATTCTAACCCAGAACTGTTCCTGTTTAAAAGAACTGCAGGGACAAAAGTACAGAAGAGACTGAGAGAAAAGCAGTCCAGTTACCCCCTCAACTTGGTATCTCAAGGGGAGACTCCAAGGCCTGACACTATTACTGGAGCTATGGTGTGTTTTCAAACTGTAGCCTATCATGGTTTTCCTCTGAGAGGGCCAACAAAGAGCTGACTGAGGCAAATGCAGATAATTATACCCAACAATTGTACTGAAGTGGGGGACCCCTGTGGTAGAATTAGGAAAAGGTGGAAGAAAATGAAAAAGAGGACAACCCCATATGAAAACCATCAGTCTTAACTAACCCAGACCCCTGCGATCTCTCAGACACTGAGCCACCAACTAGACAGCACATGTGAGCTGGTCTGAGTGCCAGGACACATAGCCAGCAAATGACTACCTGAGCTGGCCTCAGTGGGAGATGTGCCTAACCCTTGGGAAACTTGATGCCCTGGGGCAGGAGGAGGTCTGTTGGGGGGTGAGGATATCCTCTTGGAGACAGGGTGGAGAAGGAATGGGATGAGGAACTATGGGAGGGCTGACTGAGAGGGGGTCAAGGACTGGACTGTAAAAATATAAAAATAATTTAAAAATTAAATTAAAAGACAAGAAAAGGCTTTGCCACGACCCTATTTATAGTAGTTACTATATTATTGCAATAGAGACTTTAGGAAAATATATCCATATGTATCTGCTTGTCCCCACTATATATTCTAGTTAATAGGCTAATAGGTAGAATTTGTATCGTTGGAAAGGATGAATTACTTAGAAACACACACTATATTTTCCAGAAATACATATAAACTATACATGAAACTGGACACTAAATTCCTTCAAAATTTTTAGAATTATGTTTGATCCCTTCAGTTGCAGTAAGCTTAGTAAAATATCGAACTGGAGTTTTCAGAAAAGCTGGGTATGATTACTAATCACATTCAACATTTACCTTTCTGTAGCTATTATGTGCAACATATAGCAAAAGCATGAGATTGAGATTGAGGTTTTGTCTGGATTATGCCTCTATATGATTGTGAAACTCTAAATATCACTCACATACCTTAAAACATACAGCTTACTTGTTCTTTCACCTGAATGACTGACCTCTAGGACATTATTCACATTTTCTCTGATTGATGGCTCTAGGATATCCATCATCAATCATCACTGGGAGGACTATGATGGTTTAAATGAAAACTGCCTCCCATGGATGCATGTATTTTATCATTTAGAGCCCAATTGTCAACACTGTTTGGGAAGGTTATGGAAGCTTTAGTATCTGTAACCTTTCTGAAGGTAGTATGTCATTTGGAATGGATTGAGTTAAGAGTTTAGCACTGCACCCTACATTCAGTTTTATCCTTGCTTCTTCAAAGAGTGCAATGTGATCTTTCTGATTGTGTTGTCAAACCTACTGTTTGGGTCCATGCTTCTCCAGTGTGATGGACTTTTTCTTTTTTCTTTTTATTTTTTAATCCCTCTGGAAGTACAAGCACAAATCAACTCTTTCTATAAGTTGCCTTAATCGTGCTATTGTATCATAGCAACAAAACTATGATTTGTATAGAAGTTAATAAAGAAAATAGGGTAGAATTTGTAGAGGAGTTTGGAAATTTGGACTATAAAAGTAGTCAGGATTTATATAAAGAGCTTAATGTGCATGATAGTAGGATCCTAGAAGATAATAGTGCTGACAGTAACCAAATGGTAAAGGCCTGACTATGTGTGTCAACCATGCATGATGCTTGCTATCTTGCCTCCCTTCCAGAATGGACTCATTGTCCTAGAGCCATAAATTCAAATAAACTCTTTTTTTTTCTATATCTTGCCTTATCTAGTATTTTGTCATAACAATAAAAGGTAACTGAAAGAGTTGGTTACATGAGAAAGGTATATTTTGTGATATGCACTCGCCATTTCCTAGTATTAGGTCTGAAATGGTCTTTATAATAATATAATAATATAAAATTGTCTCATATTTTAGAGGTGGTTGTGAGTTAATAGAATACTCTAAAAATAATTTTTGTGACAAAAGAGAATTACTTAGACAATAAAAATGTCTAGGAGTTGGAACGAACTGTTAAGTAACTTCTCGGATTAGATACCATTGGCTTCCAACTTCACCTCAAGCTTTACTTATGAAATATAAATGCCTTCCTAAGTTACAATAATTAGAGATCGTGTTATTTATGATCTCAAATACTGTTATGCCAATTCTCAGATTCAGGTCAGTGAGAATAATAGTACAATGATTTAAGATTCTTTTATAATATATTGAAGTGATTAACATTTAAATGTGACAAACTTCTATCTCCTACCATATAAATAATATTATAAAATATAGATAATATGTAATAATATAAATAATATGTGATAATATAAATAATAAAATACTAAGACAAACATTTCTAAATACAAAAAAAATAAGTTTAGACTTTTCTTTCTATTAAAAGTAATCTTGAGACCTGAAGCAGAAAAAAAAATATGAAAGTTTATTTCTGACTATGATTTTGCGCTTTCAGGTCATTTGGGATTTGTTTTATCCATTTTGTCTGTATTTTCTATATGTTTGGAGTCAAGCAGTTAGACATAATTCAATTCCCACTGCAATTAACAGGATGTAAACTTATTAGTTCATATAGATGCAAAGCATTAATGATAGATGCTAGATCAATTTATATCAAAAATAATTTCAGGTCTTAAGTATCTAAACTATGCTCTTGCTTTATCTTTCCAGCCCATCTTACATCTACAACCTAGATTACAGACCAGTGTGTGCAAATAAAACAATGCATGTCAAATGATGGGATCATGCATAACTCTTATTCTTTGGTCCTTTCAGGCAAGAAGCATTGCTTTCTGGCAAAAATAATCTCTGATGTAGCTTCTTTCCTAAAGGCTCATGTGCTAGAAACTTTACTTTCACTGTGGCAGGGTTGAGAGTTGTCATATCCTTTAAGAGGAGTGCCTAACAAGACACAGTTGAGTCATAGATGCATTGCATCTAAAAGGAATGAGTATCTACATACTGGAAGAGACTTCTGAGAATGGATTGGTTGCCAGAGATTAAGAGGTAACAAGACCATATACACTTCTGCACATATTCACCTGACCTTCTTGCATGAGCCTGCCGTGTGACGTTCTTTCGCCTCAGGCCCTCAGCAGAATCCAAGAAGGTGCCAGAACTACACTACAGTTTGAGACTGATGTAGACTATAGAAATTTTTGAAGTTGTATGTAGTGCATTTATACATTATGTTGTAGCCACAAACCTAACTGGGCCAGTTGGTAGATTGTAGTGGTTTGAATAGGAAAGGCTCCCATAGACGTATGTTTTTGAATACTTGGTGACTAGGGAGTAGAAGTATTAGGAAATATGGCCTTGTTGTAGGAATGTGTCTTTAGACTATGGATTTTGAAATCTCAGAATTTCAAGCCAGTTCATTTCTTGATGCCTTTGGATACATAGGTTGAACTCTCATTTTCTTCTCTGCCATCATGTCTTTCTCTATACTTTTAGCCATGACAATAATAGACTAAGCCTCTGAACTGTAAGTCAGTCTTAATTAAATTTTATAAGACTTGCTATGGTCAAGGTATCTCTTCACAGAAGTAACCATACCTCAGTCTACATCTTGCTCCTTGCCCTGGATTTCTAAAGGGCATGCATGCAAAGTCATCTTTCGTGAGGATAGAGGTAGTACCCAGATTCATTGGCAAAGTAGAGCTGTCCTCTGCATTTGGATAGCTTTGTATTCTCAAAAATAATTCCAAAGTTATTGTGAAAAAAATTCTTAGAAGAGTAGATATGGCTGAGCATGAAATGCATTCTCCCACAAACAAAGAAATGGAAACTGAATCAGTACTTAGACAAAAAATAGAAAGATGCTTCTTTGCAGGTGAAGTTTGCCTATGGAGATTTTAATCCAACCTTTGCATGCAGACCACATTGCGGAGAAGAAAGGATATATACGTGCAGGATAAATAGTTGTTGAGATTTTTATTTTTATGTGTTATAAGGCTAAATTTGGTGACTGAAGGTCTTGGCCTATGAGTGACATCTCATGTTTACAAACCTTTGTTGTGTAAACCTTGTTTCTTGATTGAAAACTATTGGTTAGATAACCAATTACTGGAGGAATTAGAAGTACAAGAGTTTGGAGTGACCTGGCTAGAATGAGAGGGAGGAGGAAGCTGCCACGAGGGGAGATCAACCATGAATACATGGCCAGGAGAGACAGTAAGTATCTGGAGTACGCTGATGGGGAGGTAGACAGGCTGGCAGAAGAGTATATTAGAGATTACCCATTAATAATTCTCAAAGCCAAATAAAATAACCATAGTCTGAGTCTCATTTATTTGTAAGCTACTCTGAGATAAGATTAAATTGGTTGTACTACAGACAGCACTAGAGTGTAGGGCACATTGGTCAACAGAAATATAAAACAGCCAGGAAATGGAGAGGGTAGTAGTGGTATAAAAAACAAAATACAAAAAATGAGGGAAAATATTCAAATAGAGTAAGACTTGTCTGCAGCATAAACTGAGTAAGGAATCTATAACAGGATTATGCAGAAATAATACCCACAGATGTCTAAGACAAATAAGCACTCATGATATGTAGATAGCAACAATTCAGAGCTAAAGAGATAATCTACAGTGATTATTTTCTGTACTAAAGCTTACAGTGAAGTTGTAATTAAATATTTGCTTTGCACACATATATAATATTAAAATAGATAAGGCAAAACTTAAATGTATGTAATCCACTATTGTCATACTACCTGTTCTGCTTGTTCTAAAACTCTCAGTCTCCAGTTAGTAGCACTGTTTTGAGCTTGTAGAACTTCATGGGAAGGACTTAGTGCAAGGAAGGGATATGGTCTTGAAAGGGATAATGGGACCTTCTTCTTTCTGAATATGTTTTTCCCAGCTACTTTGCAATGAATAGTTGCCTTGACTAATTGTCCTCATTATACTTCTTTGTCTGACCTCAGGCTACAGACAATACAGAAAACAACCATGGCCTCCGTGACCATGAGTCAGAGCAACTCTTTTCCTCTACATAACTTTATATTTTCAGGAATTTTGACAAGCATCAGAAAACTGACCAGCAGAATCCTGGACACTATACATAAAATTTTCAAAAAGTTTAAAGTATACTCAAAGAACTCAAATATTCAGTTATTTTACCATCTGGCAAATATTTTGCTTAATGGTAGTGATTTTCTTCCTAATATAAAACACAAGAATGTGTGAGAATTATTGAGCAAAACTAAATAAAAACACTGGAACATTTCTATTAAATCATGAAGTGAACACAGCCTGTACCTGGAAACAAAATAGATGCTAACAAAAAAGTAAAGACACAAGTTAACATTGATGGTTAGGCATCATGCAGATATATAAATTGGATTTACAAAAATCTTTAATTTCTATATATTTTAAAAACTAACTTCTGAAAGTTCAATTTTATCATGAATCCTAATGCTCTGGACTAGGGTTATAGGCTTTATGAATGAAATATCATATTAATAATCACCACCAAAGTCCAAGAAAGACATCCTTCTCTCTGCATATGGGAGGGCTTCTGCTGTAAGTAGATAATATTGTATTATATAAATTGAGTAATACATTGATATTACAGACCTCTACAATGGGTACCAAAAGTTATCAAGTTAAATAAAACAAAGCTATATAGTATTTGAGTATACTTACAAACTTGCAGGATTATTTTAAAGATCTAATGCTAGGACATATATCTATTAAACAATTTTCTCACATTATCTCTAGCCACCAATACATAGGAATAGTTTGGTCTCTATAAGTTTTCTTCTTTTGGATATTTGAGATAAGTGAAACTGGGTGGCTTTGTATGTGATCTAGTATTTTACATAATGATTACAGGATTTTTTTTATGTTTTAGTACTTACCATGGAATCAATCATAGGTAAGTATTTAGGGCTTAGTAATATTCCATTTTATGTATATATTCATTATGGTACCCACTCATTTGTTTGTAGATAGTAGGATATTGAGTTGAATTATGATAAATATTTAAGGATGAATGTTTTGATTTCGGCTTTTATTATCTTTAACATGCTCTTGAGCTTTTAAAATCAAGCTGAAACCTGTTTTCAGCTTTCCGGTATAGTTACCATGAAGTGTGGTTAATTGTTATATAATAAGTATGTTTGAGATACTGAGGTAATGTCAAGTTCCTCTAGGGATTGCACATGTTCAGCAGAGCATAAGGATCATCACTTCTCCATACCCATATAACACTGGATCTTTTCTACTTTCATAAGAAACATAGTATCCATCTTATTGTGTCTGAGTGATTCTGTTGATCATAAATACTGTAAAATGATGAACATATATATTGACATATAAATGGAGCTTTAGAATATAACTAAATGATTAGAAATATTTAGAACACAACACAGACACCCATTAACTGTGTAAATGCTTTATTGTCATTTGTTATTAAGGTAATAACAAAAGAAAATCAAAATTGATAATCTATTTTAATGATACAAGCTTAATCACAGAATTTAAAATATCTACCAGGTAAAAGAAGGAAGTTAGTACTTGCTAGAAACATATAATAATAAAAAATAATAATTTTATTATCTTTAACATGCTCTTGAGCTTTTTAAATTTTGATTTTAAAATATAATTTATTTATAAAGGATGAAATATAGGTAAGAGAAGAAAGTAAATGCTTGGTAATTTTTAAATAAAAGTTTCTAGTTCTCCAGAAACCAGAATTCCATTGGCACCATACTCAGTAACATCCAAAAAGTGTCTGTCATGTCTCATTAGAAGTCAACCTTTGCTGTTCTATATCAATCACAATATGGAAGAACATCAGAAACAGTTAGGCCAAAGGTCTAAAGCCACTGAGATGAGAGATAAAAGATGGAACTAATCAGATGCTTGGATCGTCCAGAAAGCAAAGCATGGATTTAGGATGAAAAGCACTCAGCTATTTCTGACACAGCAAACAGAAAAGAGCATGACCTTCAGCTTGGGAGAGGATGTATCAGGTCCAAAACTTCTGAAAGGTCAGGGATAATATACGAAGAAATCCTGATAAAAATACGGACAGGAGTAAATTGCCTTAAAGCCTGGTGACCTGAGAGACATATTTGGCCCACTATTCTTTCCTATATAAGAGAGAACATCCTTTATCCCAGCTAGCAAAAGCTTTGATACCTTTTCTCCCATGTTCCTATTCACCTTTTCTAATTTTAATATACTCAAAATTTATTCTTCAATTTATATGCGAAATTCTTAATATATCAGCAACAATTCTTCACCTTTTTAAAAATTTTCAGGAATTGTAAAGGAGTTTGGAAAATACACAATGGAACAAAACTACAGCTGTGGGTTACAGGAGAATTAAAATGCATATAAAATCCCATTTTCTTCATTAAGGTAGATAATTTGCCTTAAAAACATAGACAATTGCACAAGTTTAATTTTCTATTGGACTTTTATAAATTTATATCCATAAATATCATAATTTATTAATTTCAAACAATGTATTATATTTCAAAAGCATAAACCATGCTTGCACATGAAATCTAGCAATAAGAAAACAAAATCATATTTTTGTTTTAGTAATTTAAATATTGATAGATTTGTTTTTCTATGAAGAATTGTGTAAGTTATCCATATATATTTTCTGATAACTTTACAGGCATTATTTTATTTTTAGTTTTAAGTAATTGCTTTATGGTCATTTTATAGGGCTAACTTTATATATATCTTCCAAGCACTATGCATTTTGCCATATAAAATGCAGTATAGTAAGAGGCATATAGAAAAATATTTTTTAAATTGTTTGATGAGTCAACATGGAGGGGCATATACAGAAAGTTGCATGCTCAAACTCAGACTGTATGGATTTATTCTATTAGAAAACTAATCCCTTAGATTTGTAACTTTCAAAATCTATGTTCTTTTCACAAGTTGTAAATAAATACTGATTAAATTTAAGATTTCAGTAGTGATTTTCTGGGAATCTTTGGTCATGATGGCCAGGAAAACAAGTTGTCTATCTTCAGACTTTCTCTCCTCTACTCCAAATCCAATCCCTATGTTTCATCCCCAGCTCTGTAGCAAATGACATGATGTAGCCTCTTCTCTGACCTCGAAATACAGGCCACTCAGATATTCTTTGTTTTTAATTAATTAATTAATTAATTAATTTTAATTATTTTCTTCATTTATATTTCAAATGCTATCCCCTTTCCTAGTTTCCTCTCTGAAAATCCCCTATCCCCTCCCACTCCCCCTGCTCTCCAACCCACCCACTCCCACTTCCTGGCCCTGGCATTCCAATAAACTGGGGCATAGAATCTTTACAAGACCAATGGCCTCTCCTCCCATTGATGGCCAGCTAGGCCATCCTCTGCTACATATACAGCTAGAGACGGGAGTCCTACCATGTGTTTTCTTTGGTGGTTTAGTCCCAGGGAGCTCTGGGGGTACTGGTTTGTTCATATTATTGCTCCTCCTTATAGGGCTGCAGACACCTTCAGCTTCTTAGGTACTTTCTCTAGCTCCTTCATTGGGGACCCTATGCTCCATCCAATAGATGACTGTGAGCATCCACTTCTGTATTTGCCAGGCACTAGCATAGCCTCACAGAAGACAGATATAACAGGGTCCTGTCAGCAACATCTTGTTGGCATCTGCAATAGTGTCTAGGCTTGGTGGTTGTTTAATCTATCTTACCCCAGTCTCTATTTCTTAGGTATTTCCCAGGAACCTGTTTGTCAGGAAAGCATATAGACCAAAAAAAAAAAAAAAAAAAAAAAAAAAAAAGGTAAGTGATTTAAAAGAATCTTCATGCTCATCCCTCTTTTCCAAATTCAATCTCTGAGTCTCATGCCCAGATCTATAGCGTAATGCCACCTATGGATTCACCTCTCTCTTACAATTCCTGGGGGAATGAAAAGATGCTAGTGGTATGCTCTGCATTCCTTTTCTCCTATGCACCATCTGAGTTCCTTCTAGCACATCTTCATCCCTAAGTATCAGCTCCCAATAAAAAGAACCACATTCTATCCTGAGCCTCAAGTGACCACACCTAAGAGGATGTCAGAAGGACTCCTACCAGGCAACTCATTGCCACCACCCTCATGAAAGAACAATAGAAAACCCTGAAAAGGAACACCCACCCACCAAAGATAAGATATCAGTACATGGAATTATACTATACCAAACACAGATGTTCAGACACCCGTATAAATATGCATTCAATAAACTCCAGAATTATATGCCTCCACTAGTTCCCACCAACCCTACTAGAATAGGCACTGAAAGATACAATATAGCTGAAACTTAAGACATGGATTTCAATATAGCTTCATAAATATGATAGAGATACTTAAAGTGGAATTTAATAAATCACTAAAAGAAGTCAATAAAACCCAAACAAAGAGTAGGATTAAAGGGATAAAATAGTTCAAGACTTTCAAGTGAAAATAAAATTGATAAAGGAAAATTAAACCAAGGGGAAACTGGAAATGAAACATTTAGGAGCTTAAACAGCAGCCTTAGAGGCAAGACTTGTGAATAGAATATAGGAGATAGAAGAAAGAATCTTAGTCATTGAAAACAAAATAGAAGAAATTGATATCTCCATCAAAGAAAATGTTAAAACTAAAAATAAGCAAGGCAATAAATAGCCAAGAAATATAGGATACTGTAATAAATCTATGAATAATAGCAATAGAAGAAGGCATATGTCAAAGGCATAGAAAATGTTTTCAACAAGTTCATGGAAGAAAAATTCCACAATCTAAAGAAGAGAGGCATATAGAAGAGATGCCTGACTATCAAGGAACAAGAAGCATTCACAACACCAAATAAGCTGAACCACAAAATAAATCTGTCACATAATTATCCATAACACTAAACATACAAATTAAAGAAACAATACTAATAGACAAAAAACAAACAAGAAAAATAGCATTCAAGCAAATCTATTAGAATAATACTTGACTTTTCAGTGGAGACTATAAAATCCAGAATGGTCTATACAGATGCTTTAAAAATTCTAAAATACTAGAGATGATCACCTAGACTACTAAAATCATCAAAAGTTACAATCACAGATATAAAGAAATATATTACATGATGAAACAAAATTTAAGAAATATGTTTCTACAAATGCAGCTCTACAGAAGGCACTTGAAAGAAAATTTCAATGGGAGAAGCTAACAACCCCCCCCATAAAAGGAACAATATTAGCAGATCAGTAATTCAAAAGAAGGAAAAAAATAAAACCCATACAACAATAACAACAACAACATGGAACCAACAAATACTGCTCACTGATAACTCTTAACATTAATGGTTTCAATTTCCCCAGTAAAACAGCACAAACTAACAAAATGATTTTAAAATGTCCAATTCCATCTGTTGCATCCAAGAAATGCATCTTAACATCACCTCATGGTAAAAGGATGGAAAAAAAGATACTCCAGAAAAATGGAGCTAAGAACAAAACTGGTGTAGCCATTTTAATATCTAACAAATAGACTTCAAAATAAATGAATCTAAAGACATAAAAAAGGATACTACATGCTCATCAAAGGAAACATTCATTGAGAGAATATTGTAATTCTTAGCATCTATGCATGAAACACTGGATACCCCAATCATAAAATAATCACTAACACAACTTAAATCACACATTAGCTCTCACAGTAATAGTAGGTTTTATTGATATCATACTCGTCTCAATAGACAAGTAGGTTATCGAGACAGGACATCCACACCCAAAATAATATATATTCACAGCAGCTCATAGAACTTACTTCAAAATTGACCTGATGTGTGGACAAAAAGTACATCTTAACAGGTACATTAAATTGAAGAAACTTCCTGTATCATAATAGAGCACCACAGATTAAAGCTGAATATCAACAACAAAAACACCAGGAACTTCAGAGGTCATGGAACTGAACAATTTATGACAAAATAACAAAAATGTCAAAGAGGGCCAACAGCTCACCTGAACAGCACAGTACAGCTACCTCTGGTGGTGTGGATATGGGTGAGCCTGGCCCAAGAGTATAAATGTGAGAGAGTCATCCTGGCACCTTGCCTGGAAAGCTTGAGAGAGGTGGTCCTGAGAGTATGAAAGCAGCTGTTCTGTCAGGCTGGCCAACTAAGCTACTGCACAGTCCAAGATACAGTGCTTCAGGTTGGCATAACAGGACATCTACCCCACTTAGGAACTGCTGGGGTATGTGAAGAGGAAAGCCATCAAGAACCAAAGATGGAATATCTCTACAACATAGGACCACAACAGAAAATCCTAGAGGAGTACCATTGTGTGGGGAGTGGGCGTAACCACTGAGCTAAGATGGCGACCAGCTTAGTGCCAAGCCTCCTAAGCCCATCCTGTTTACTAAAACTTCTGAAACGGCAAGCTGAGTCATCCGCGCCTACAGCATGATCTTTCTCTGTGGATCCTACTTTGGGCACTTCCTTGTTACTGAGCTTCTTTGTGTCTGTGAGTTGTAGCATGGTGATCATGTATTTTATGGCTAATGTAAACTTATAAGTAAATATACACCATGGGATTGGGTTACCTCACTCAGGATGATATTTTCTAGTACCACCCATTTGCTTGTAAATTTCACTATGCCATTGTTTGTTATGGCTGAATAATTTTTCGTGTGTGTAAATGTACCACATTTTCCAAGTCCATTCTTCAGTTGAGAGAAATCTAGATTGTTTCCAATATTTGGGTATTATGAATAAAACTGCAATGAACATAGTTGAGTAAGTGTTCCTATGGTATAGTGAAACATCTTTTTGGTATATGCCTAGGGGTTTTATAGCTGAGTATTAAGTTGTAACTATGCCCAATTTTCTGAAAAACTGCCAAATTGATTTCCAAAGTGGTTGTACAAGTTGGCATTCCCACCAGCAATGGAAGAGTCTTCCACTTGACTCACACCCTTGTCAGTATGTGCTGTCACTTAAATTTTGATCTTAGCCATCCTGAAGGGTATAAAATGGAATCTCAGAGTAATTTTGGTTTACATTTCCCATATAACTAAAGATGTTGTAATTTTTCTTAAGTACTTAGAGAGTCCTTTGTTGAGAATTCTGTTTACCTCTGTACCCATTTAATAGTGTTTTTTGGTTTGACAATGTCTAATTTCTTGTGCTCTGTGTATATTGTTGATTTCAGGCCTCTGTCAGGTATAAGGCTTGTGGAGGTTTTCCTTTCTCATTCTGTAGGCTGTTTTGTCCTTGTGATGCTGTCCTTGTACTTACAGAAGCTTTTAAGTTTCATGAGGTCTCATTATTAATTGTTGATCTTAATGCCTCAGATGTTGATGTTCTGTTCTGGAAGTTTTCTCCTGTGTCAACGTATTCAGGCGACTCCCCACTTTAACTTCTATCAGATTTAGTGTATCTGGTTTTAAATGGAGTTCCTTGATCGTTTGTCATAAAGATCTATCACTTGCTTGGTTAGGATTGACCAAATATATTATATATTATTTCTAACAATTGTGAAGAGTATTGTTTCCTAATTTCTTTATCAGTTCATTTATCATTTGTATAAAGGAGGGCTACAGATTTTTTGAGTTTATTTTGTATCCTAAGACTTTGCTAAAGGTGTTTATCAGCTGTAGGAGTTTGCTGGCAGAATCTTTTGAGTCACTTATGTACACCATCGTATCATTTGCAAAGAGTGATACTATACTTTCTTCCTTTTTTATTTATAACTCTTTTATTTTCTTTAGTTGTTCTATTGCTCTAGCTGCAACCTCAATTACTATGTTAAATAGATACAGAGAGAGTGAAAAACCCTGTCTTGTCCCTGATTTTAGTGGAATTTGTTTAATTTTCTCTTCATTTAATTTAATGTTGGCTATCCTCTTGTACCTTTACTCTATTTAGTTGTATGCATATATCCCTGATCTCTCCAATACTTTTATCATGAAGGAGTGCTAGATTTTCTCAAATGCTTTTTCAATATCTTAAGAGATGATATTGCACTTTTTCTTTCTGTTTGCTTATATGCTGAATTATATTGGTGGACTTCCATATATTGAACCAACTCTGTATCCCTGACTGAAGCCTACTTGATCACAGTGAAAATTTTGATGATTTTTTTATGTGTTCTTGGATTTGTTTGTGATTATTTTATTGAGTATATTTGAATTCATGTTCATAAAGGAAATTGTTCGGAAATTTTCTTTGTTTTGCAGATGATATGATAGTATATATAAGTGACCCTAAAAACTCCACCAGAGAACTCCTAAACCTGATAAACAGCTTTAGTGAAGTAGCAGGATATAAAATTAACTCAAACAAATCAATGGCCTTTCTCTATACAAAGGATAAATGGGCTGAGAAAGAAATTAGGGAAACAACACCCTTCACAATAGTCACAAATACTATAAAATATCTTGGTGTGACTCTAACTAAGGAAGTGAAAGATCTGTATGATAAGAACTTCAAGTCTCTGAAGAAAGAAATTGAAGATCTCAGAAGATGGAAAGATCTCCCAAGCTCATGGATTGGTATGATCAATATAGTAAAAATGGCTATCTTTGTATGGCTTAGATATCAGAGTGACTGTGGCCTCATAGAATGAGTTTGGCAATGCTTTTTCTGTTTCTGTTTTGTGGAGTAGTTTAACAAGTATTGGTATTATTTATTCTTTGAAAGTCTGGTAGAATTGTGTTCTAAAACCTTCTGGCCCTGTGCATTTTGGTTAGGATATTTTTAATTTCTGCTTCTATTTCCTTGGGGATTATAGGTTTATTTTAATTGTTTACCTTATCTTAATTTAACTTTGGTAAGTGGTATCTATCAAGAAAATTATCCATTTCATTTTGCTTTTCAAACTTTGTGGCTTACATGGTTTTAAATAATGAGTGCTTGGATTTCCTTGGTTTCTGTTGTTATGTTGCCCTTTTTATTTCTGATTTTGTGAAGGGTATTCCAATTATGGAGCATATAATTTTTTGAAGTATTTCCTAATGATTCTTTGGATGTCCTCAGTGTTTGTATTGTTCCCCATTTGGTTTGTGATTTTTGTTAATTTGACATTTTTTTTCAGTCCTTTTAGTTAGTTGAACTAAGGTTTTGTATATCCTATTGATTTTTCTCAAATTGAACCAACTCTGGATATTGTTGATTTTTGTATTGTTCTTTTTTTTTTTTTTCTAATTCATTGAATTCAGGTGCAAGTTTGATCATTTTCTGCTGCCTACTCCTCTTGTGTTTTTTTGCTTCTTTCTGTTCTAGGGCTTTCAGTTGTAATATTAAGTTACTAGTAGGATATCTCCCAAGTTTCTTGATTATGGCATATATTGCAATGAACTTTCTTCTTAGCATTTCTTTCATTGTGTCTCATGAGTTTGAGTATGTTGTACATTATTTATTTACTTTCTTTATTTCTTCCTTGATACTGTGAGCATTGAGTAGATAGTTGCTCAGTTTTTGAGTTTGTAGGCTTCTGTTGTTTCTATTGTTGTTAAAGTCCAACTTTAATCCATTGTATTCTTATAAGATACACAAGACTATTTCGATTTTCTTGTATCAACTCTGTTGAGACTTTCTTTGTGGCCAACTAGATGGTCACTTTTGAGAAGATTCTGTGAGGTGCAGAAAAAAAAGGTATATTCTTTTGAGTATGGGTTAAAAGTTCTGTAGATATCTGTTAGGTCTATTTGATTCACAATATCTATTAGTTTTATTATTTCTTTCTTCAGTTTCTGTCTGGATGAGCTGTCCATTAGCGAGAGTGGGATGTTGAGTCTCCCATTGTTAATGTGTGTACTTCAATGTGTGATTTAAGTTTTAATAATGTTTCTTTTATGAATGTGTGTGCCTTTGTATTTTGGGCATAGAAATTCAGAATTCAGACACCATATTGAATAGATTTTTTCATTTGATGAATATGAAATTTTCCTTCCCATCTCATTTTATTAATTAATTCAAAGTCTATTTATTAAATATTAGAATGAATATTCCCACTTGCTTGTTGCTGAGGTGTGTTTCAATAGATCAAGTTTTCAAACCCATTCTGTTCACCTATGTCTTATTATTAGGGAATTAAACCCCCTGATGTTGAGAGATATAAATGATCATAATTGCTTTTTAATTATTATTTTTATTAGCTATTTTCTTCTTTTACATTTCAAATGCTATCCCAAAAGTCCCCTATACCCTCCCCCCCCACTGCTCCCCTACCCACTTACTCCCACTTCTTGGCCCTAGCTTTCCCCTGTAAAGTTTGCTAGACCAAGGGGCCTCTCTTCCCAATGATGGCTGACTAGGCCATCTTCTGCTACATATGCAGTTAGAGACAGGAACTCTGTGGGTACTGATTAGTTCATATTGTTGAACAACCTATAAGGTGGCAGACCCCTTCAGCTCTTGTGTACTTTCTCTAGCTCCTATATTGGGGGCCCTGTTTTCCATCCTATAGATGAATGTGAGCATCCACTTCTGTATTTGCTAGGCACTGACCTATCCTCACACTAGACAGTTATATCAGGGTCCTTTCAGCAAAATCTTGCTGGCATGTGCAATAGTGTCTGTGTTTGGTGGCTGATTATGGGATGGAACCCCTGGTGGGGCAGTCTCTGGATGGTCCATCCTTTCATCTTAGCTCCAAACTTTGTCTCTGCAACTCTTTCCATGGGTATTTTATTCCCTATTCTAGGGAGGAATGAAGTATACATGCATTGGTCTTCCTTCTTGATTTTCTTGTGTTTTGGAAATTATATCCTGGGTATTCTAGGTTTCTGAGCTAATATCCACTTATCAGTGAGTGCATATCATGTCAATTCTTTTGTGATTGGGTTACCTCACCCAGGATGATATCCTCCAGATACATCCATTTGCCCAAGAATTTTTTAAATTCATTGTTTTTAATAGCTGAGTAGTACTCCATTGTGTAAATGTACCACATTTTCTGTATTCATTCCTCTGTTGAAGGACATCTGGGTTCTTTCCAGCTTCTGGCTATTATAAATAGGGCTGTAATGAACATAGTGGAGCATGTGTTCTTATTACCAGTTGGAACATCTTCTGGGTATATGCCCAAGGAAGGTATTGCTGGATCTACTGGTATGCTATGTCCAGTTTTGTGACCATCAGGCTGAATTCCAAAGTGGTTGATCCTGATTGTTAATTCCTGTTATTTTGATGTTGAGAGGGAGAGAATGGGAGGAGGGGATCATTTTTCTTGGTTTTGCTGGTGTGGAGTTATTTATTTTCTAAGTTTTCTTCGGCACAGTTAATCTTGGGTTTTAATTTTCCTTCTAGTGTATGCTACAGGGCTAGCTTTGTGAAAAGATGTTGTTTAAATTTGATTTTCTTATTGAATATCTTGTTTTCTCCATTTATGGAGAAAAGTTTTCCTGGATATAATAATCTGGACTAGCCTCTGTGGTCTCTTACAGTCTGCTAGACATCTGCTCCAACCCTCTTTTGCTTTTAATGTCTTTGGTAAAAAGTCAGGTGTAATTCTGATCTGTCTGCCATTATACATTAGTTGGAGCTTTTAATATTTATCTGTTCTATAAATTTAATGGCAGGAGGACGTTCTTTTGTGGCCCAATCTATTTAATATCTGTAAGCTTATTATATGCTTTTAAGCATCTATTTCTTTAGGTTAGGAAGATTTTCTTCTATAACTTTGTTGAAAATATTTCCTGGGTCTTGGAACTAGAAATCGCCTATTCCTATTATTCTGAGGTTTGGTCTTTTCTGACTGTCCCATATTTCCTGGATGTTTTCTGTTAGAATCTTCTTAGATTTAAATTTTTCTTTGACTGATGTATCCATTTCTTCTCTAGTATATCCACACCTGAGATTCTGTCTTCTGTCTCTTATATTCCATTGTGATGCTTATCTTTGTAGTTCTCTTGCCTAAGTTTTCCATCTTCAAGATTACTCAGTTTGTGTTTGTTTGTTTGTTTGTTTGTTTTGTTTCTATTTCCATTTTTATGTTTTGAGCAGTTTTATTAATTTCCTTTACTTCTTTGTGGTGTCGTTGTGTATTTTTAAGGGATTTAGTCATTTCCATTTTAAAGCTATATATTAACTTCATACCATTGGATTTAAGGTCATTTTTTTGTGTGGCATTTGTGTTAGGATATCAAGTACTTTCTGTAATTGGAAAAATTGACTATGTCTATGCCATATTTCTCTGGTTCTTGTTGACTGTTTTCTTATGCTGGATATTAGCCTTCTTTATAGTGGTGCCAGAATGCCTCCGGGAATCCGGGCAGAGATGTCAGCTGCTTATTCCTTGTACTGGCAGGCTTCCAGGAATACAGGCAGATCTATGGGCTGAGAAATGGAACTCAGGGGCAGGGTTGAGCTCACCATTGCTGGTGGTGTCCCTGGGGAACCTAGAAGATAGCAAATTTGTGGGACGTTTTACCTGATTGTCTCTGTTGCAGGCAGACCTCTGGGAACACAGCAGAAATGTGGACCCAGCATGTTAACTGATGACATCCTTAGCAATTGGGTTGGTGAAAGCTAGTGATCCGTTAAGTTAATAGGTTCCAAAAAGGTTTTTATTTATTGTCACAAAATGTTTGTTATAACACAGAGAAGGGCAAGGAATGGTTGTTAAGGAGGGCCAGAACTTAGCCCAAGGTAAGATGACCAACCTCTGGACTGACAAACATTCCATTACTCTATAACAATAAAATCCTAATTTTAGCCAATCATTCTCTGTAGACACAGATTCTTTTCAGGGATTTTTCTTTACAGCCAGATGCAACTTCTCAGAAGTTTTATTCAACACATTCTAGTCATTATCTCCTTCATCCAGTGTTATTCTTACTCTTCTTCACAGTCTTTTTTTCCAGTGAAAACTACTGAAAAATCCTCTCATCTCTTGCCATTCTTTGTTTCCTTGTATACTCCACAGAAATATAAAGAGCTGCCTTTCTTTCTCCTGTGACACCTTTCTGCATTCTAAGAAATTTAGCCTCATTCTTTCCTCTCAGTTTGTTTGTTTATTTGTTTCTTTGTTTACTCTGCTCTGCCACTAGCCACTCACCACCTGCTGCTGTAGTCCATAATGCAGCTTTTCACACTAGGAGGGAGCAAATTGTGGCTGACAGTGTCTAAACATGAAGTTTTCTTTTCTGTCCTGGCCAGACTTCCTGATTTGAAAAATCTATAGGCAGGCAATCTTCTAGTTACTTCGGAAGTTAGTTTTACCTTCACAGCTTATTTGTGACCCAAGCTTTAGCTTGTGAACCTTCCTAACTCATCTGAGATATACCCTCAAAATCAATTTAAGTTCTATAAGCAGAACTCCAAAATTGCTTCTCTATAGTATATAACAATATCTTCATCCACACATGTACTTAACAATGTTCTTCTTTCTCCTCAAACCCCCTACTCTTTACTGTTGAAATCTCTACAATCTCGTAGGATTTCTTCATAGATACACTCTATGAAGAAACCCTCTGCACATTTGCTTGAATAAGTTTTATGGAAATAGTAATAATAATAAAACTTAAAAATAACTTGCTTATTCATTCGATTATAAGTCTATATGACAAACTGTGCTTTAAAGTTTTGCCCTCACTTGGTCCCACTGAATGTTTAAATTAAGCTCCATAGCTTGAAATGGTAATCTTCTACTTTGATTACAATATTGTTATATGTTCTTGGAGCATCTCATTAAAGTATTTACAACTGTTTAATGTAGTTGTCTATGGGGCATTTTTATCCTGCTGTTCAACTATTAAGTGTGTTTTTTAGACTTGTTTTTATATATTTGTCTTATGTGTGGTTTTATGTCCTAGAAAAAGACTAACAAAATTTGTGAAAATCTTTTTTACAAAAAGTTAGTACTTGCTTTTCTAGGTGTATGCCTAATTTTAAGATGTATGCATGTATGGGCATTTATGTGTATATAAAGACAAGTTTATAAGATGCTTATTTTTTTCAAGACAAAATAAGATACAGCTTATAAAATAGCTACGTTAAAAAATGGTCATTTAAAACCCTATTATCCCTGCTTCAAGACACACACAGGCATCGTAAGCTTTACAGATGATCCTATTGGGCTGCATTAGAGAATAGTACAATTTCTGGTTTATAGTGTATTGGGATGAAAAATTTATGTTTAACAGGTGTCTTAGGGTTTTAATGCTGTGAAGACAACTTTTACAAAAGAAAATATTTATTTGGGGCTGGCTTACAATTGTAGAAATTTTGTACATCATCACCATGGAGGGAGATGTGGCAGTGTGCAGGCAGACATGGAGCTGCAGAAGGATCTGGGAGTTCTACATCTTGATCTTCAGGCAAGAGGGAGAGACAGAGTGGAACTTCAGAGACCTCAAATCCTGCACCCACAGTAACACACTTCCTTCAATAAGTCCGTAGCTCCTAATTGTGCCATTCCCTATGGGTGAAGCATTCAAACACATGAGTTGGAGGAGGGCATTCCTATTCAAACTATCACACATTATTATTATTATTATTATTATTATTATTATTATTATTATTAATGTATTTTTGTACAGTACAATCCTCTAGCCAAACTGTGACCATCTTTAAGAGTTCTGCTGGACCTATTCCAAAAAGATCACTTTAATTGGGCTTCTTTATTATTTGGCATTCCATAATAGAAGGAGGGTTTGAGGAAGATCTTCAATTGAATATCTAATCATTCTTCCCAATAAGTCCTATGCAGTTCTGTCCTAACGGTACATGGTCCCAGAGTCTGGGAGGACTAAAATATATAGACAATGTAAATCTAGAGGCAGAGTGTTTATATGCAGCCAAAGAAATACATCAACTTTTGTGGGTGCTAACCCTCCAAGGAGCTGCCAATAATGCCTCACTCATTTATATATAAGGAAGCCTAATTACCTCTGATTCTCCAGAGTAAACTTTTGTGAAATTGAACTTTGTTTGTCACTGGTACATGGAGACAGTGAGATGTATGTGTGTGTATAACATAGTCCCCATCAATGCAAAGTTCTCTCAACAATGATTTAAATAGGGATATTTGGGATTGGTTTCTGTGATTTCAATACATTTTCCTCTGTTTTAATTTATAATACATTTTAGGGGATGGGGAGATGGGTCAGTTAGTGAGGAAAGCCAAATGAGTATGAAGACCTGAATTTATATCCCCCCAAACCACATAACAAGAGTCTTGTGGAAAAATGGAAAGTAGATACAGGAAAATCTCCAGAAGCTTACATATCAGCTATGCTGACATAAACAGCTAAAATCAACTGGAGACCATTTCTCACATGCAGATAGGACCCACATCCAAGGCTATCCTCTGATCTCCAAATGGGTGCTGAGGCACTTGTGTGGATATACTCACAAATACACTGAGACAAACTCAAATTTAAAATATAAATCAGAATTATTATTAGGAAAAGTTGTCATTAAGATTTGCTAAACAATAGCATCAAAAATAAAGTTTGGGAATATATATATATATATGCAAAATTAAAAAGAAATTTCCTTTGGATGAAAAGAAATTTTATATAACAAGATATTTTCCAATATAAATAATTGTTCCAAAAAATAGACTAATGAGAACCATAGTAGAAGGTTAGGTTACATTGTAAAGTGTTATAAAAATTGAAGCTTAAAGGATAATGACATGAATATAGCTCTAAGCTGACTATAATGAATTATTAAAATTACTGGCTAAAGTTCAATACTCTGAAAGAAACTAGTGCCAAAATAATAGCTTTAGTTTGTTAAAATTTCTTTGACCTCCTCTACTATATTTATTCTTTACACAATACTATATTTTAAATATACATATACATATACATACACATATACATATATTAATTTTTCTTATATGAATGAATGTTTTGCATGCATGCAAGTATACCAAGTATGTGTGTAGTACTTGTGGTAGACAAAAGAGAGTATCAAATTCCCTTCTGGTCATTTATTCCCTTTTGCTCCCACTCCCTCTGTATTTTACTTCCTTATCCCGGGGTAGATCCCTACCACTCTCCCCATTACCTCCTCCATATAATCTGCAACATGATAGTACATTCTCTAGAGATCACTTCTTCTAATGGGATATCTTTTTATATTTTTAGTTTCTTATGTTACCCTAGATTAAATATACATATATGAAGCTTTGGAGATATGAACCATAAGTAAGATAGAAAAGGTGACCTTTGTTTTTCTCCATCTGAGTTACCTCCCAAAGTATAATATTTTTAAGTTTATTTGCCTGCAAACTTCATTTTTCTTATAGCTTACTAATATATGTATCTTTCATAAAATCCATATAAACAATTGTATATGTGTGCTACATTGTCATTATCCATTCATCATCTGAAAGGCCTTGAGGTTGTTTTCATTTCTTAGCTACTATGAATACAGTAAAAATGAATATGACTAATCAAGTATCTCTGGATTAGAATATTGTACCCTCGGAGCAATTCCAAAAACTTGTATAGTTGGGTGATATGAGAGATGTATTTTCTAGATTCTTCTTTTAAATTCTAAATGGTAATTTACTGGGTTTCCACACTATCAACAAATGGATCTTAAACGTTTTATTCCATTAATCGCCCCTTTCTTTCTTGTTTGATCCTACTGTTCTGCTCACCCTCATCTAGCTATAATTAACTACTCTATTTCTTATTCCTATTTTGATATAACCTTCTCCATTAGTGTCTTACTCTATCCCTAACCTCGGTAGATCTATGGATTTCAGACTGCTTATTGAAATTTTGTTTGTTTGTTTGTTTGTTTTTAGTTTTTATTAGATATTTTCTTCATTTACATTTCAAATGCTATCTCCAAAGCCCCCTATACCCCACCTGCCATGCTCCCCAACCTACCCACTCCAGCTTCCTGGCCCTGGCATTCCCCTGTACTGGGGCATATGATCTTTGCAAGACCAAGGGCCTCATCTCCCATAGATGGCTGACTAGGCCATCCTCTGCTACATATGCAACTAAAGACACAACTCTAGGGGTTACTGGGTAGTTCATATTGTTGTAAATTTAACATATAAGTGAATAAATGCTATATTTGTATTCTGGGGCCTCACTCAGAATAATTTTTAGCACCAACTGTTTACCAGTGAATTTCATGGTTTCATATTTTTAAATAGCTATTATGAATAGAGCATCAATGAACAATGTTAAGGTGAACAATTGTTGCTGTAGTAGGATGTAAAGTTCTTTGTATATATGAACCACAGTGGTATAGCTGGAGCTTGATATAGCTATATTCCCAGCTTCCTATGATATCACTACTGATTTCAATAGTGGCTGTATATATAATGAGGGTATTAGTTCCCTATTAGACATATAATTGACAACGACTTCCTCCCCATATGTGGCTATACCTTTCACTTAATTTAGTTTCTCTTGCTATACAGAGGATTTTCAGTTTTGTGATGCTTTACTTGTTAATATTGACCCTATTCCTGAGCAAATGGAGTCTCATTTAGAAAGCCCTTTCCTATACTTACAGTATCATGTTATGGTACTGATTGAATATCTTAACCATTTCAAGATTTTGCCTTTCATATTGAGGTCTTTGATCCATTTGGGGTTGATTGTTGTGTATTATGATAAATGTGGGTCTAATTTCATTCTTCTACATATGAATACATAGTTTGCATAGCACTATTTCTTGAAAATGCTGTTTTTCCCCAACACATATTCTTCTTACCTATGTTGAGTATTGGATAACTATAATCATGTGTAATTATCTTTGGGTATCCCTCTTTTTACCACTCATCAATATGTCTCTTTTTAAGAAAGTGCCGTGCTGTTTTAATTACTCCATTTCTGTAGTATATCCTGAAATCTAAAATGGTAATTTTTCAAGCATTGGTCTGTTTGCTAAGTATAACTTTTGCTATCTATTTCCTTTTATTCTTTCATATGAATTTGACAATTAATTCTTCTGTAAAGAAGAGTCCCCTTGGTACTGCGATCTTTATATGCCCCAATACAGGGGAACGCCAGGGCCAAGAAGTGGGAGTGGGTGGGCATGGGAACAGGGAGGGGCGAGGGGGAAGGGGACTTTCAGAATAGCATTTGAAATGTAAATTAAGAAAATATCTAATTAAGATAGATAGATAGATAGATAGATAGATAGATAGATAGATAGATAGATAGATAAAAAAGAATGTTGTCCAGATTTTTTATTGGAATTCCATTGAATTTGTAGATTGTATTGATAGAAATTCTAATTTTTCACAATACCAATCAAACCAATCTGTATTCATTTTCCCATAATCTTGTGCGTTTCTCAATTTCTTTCCTTAGACATTTTAGACATTTTAACTTTTCATTTTAAAAAATCTTTCACTCCTTAGTTAAGCTTATTCCTAGATATTTGGTTTTCTTTGAGGTTATTATGAGTGAAAGTATACCCAAGATTATTCCTCAGGTTTTCTTCTTTAGTGTGGTGTCTCTCCCCCAGCCTGAGGCAGGCTGATACACTGGCCAGCTATGGAGAACCATGTGTGGTGCGGCATCCATTGTCTTGTTAATTAGCACTACTCTGGTGATCTGCTATCTGAGAGGCATCTTCCTGGACCCTGGCTCCCCCAGGTTCACCTGCCTGCACCCAGAACAACCCACAATGCTTCAGGCTTCCTGCCAAACTCCAGGTGCTGAACCAACTGGGGGGCAGGGCCTTTTTCCTAAGTGCCAACCAAAAAATAAAGAATTCGCTTTGTTATTGGGTTACCTTAGAATACCCAAGATACAATTTGCAAAACACAAGAAAATCAAGAAGGAAGACCAGCGCGTGGATACTTCATTCCCCCTGTGAATAGGAAACAAAATACCCATGAAAGGAGTTATAGAGACAAAGTTTAGAGCTAAGATGAAAGGATGGACCATACAGAGACTACCCCACCAGGGGGGATCCATCCCATAATCAGTCATTAAACTCAGACACTATGGCATAGGACAGCTAGTGCCTACTTAAGGGGCCCTGATATAACTGTCTCGTACAGAAGTGGATGCTCATAATCATCTATAAGATGGAACATAGGGCCCACAATGGAGAAGCTAGAGATAGAACCCCAGGAGCTGAAGGGGTCTGCAACCCTAGAAGAGGATCAACAATATGAACTAACCAGAAGCCCCCAAACTCATGTCTCTAGCTCCATATGTAGCAGAAGATGGCCTAGTCGGCCATCATTGGGAAGAGAGGCCCCTTGGTACTGCAATCTTTATATGCCCCAATACAGGTGAACTCCAGGGCCAAGAAGTGGGAGTGGGTGGGCAGGGTAGCAGGGAGGGGGCAGAGGAGAGGGGACTTTCGGAATAGCATTTGAAATGTAAATTAAGAAAATATCTAATAAAAAATTGAAAAAAAAAAAAGAATTCACTTTGATCGACCATGTTGTCTTGGTGTTCATTTCTCTCTCCACCCTAGTTCTGTTTCAGCCCCGGACCATCCCCTAGGGAACCCAGTCTGTGATGTAGGGGCCAACTGCAGGCGGTAGACCCCAACACTTTAGGTATAGAAATACAACCATATTTTGTATGTTGATTTTGTATACTTCTACTCTTCTAAAATTATTGATCATTTTTAGAATTATACTGGTGGAATTTTTGAAATATCCTATGCAAAATATATCATCTAAAAATAAGGATAATATGATTTCTTTTCCTATTTAATCCCTTTTATTTTATTTTATTTTTTAATTGAAAATGCATTATTTTCTCATTTAATGGATCCTGATTGCAGTTTCTCCTCCCTACACTCTCCACAAATCTCCCTACTACATCCTCTCTTCTCCAATCTATAGCCCTTAATCTTTCTTTAGAAAGAAGCAAGCCTCCAAGAGACAACAAACAAACATGACAAAAACAAAATACAATAAAACAAGGCAAAAGTCCTTACACTAAGTCTGGACAAGGCAAACCAACAGGAGGTAAAGAGTTCTAGGATAAGCCAAATAAGTCAAAGTCACATGCTTTTACACAATACCAAACTACAAGCCACAATATATATGTGCAGACCTGTACTGGACCACATGTGTTCCATGCTTGCTGCTTCAGTCTTGGGGATTGTATATACTCCCTGTATTGTATTAATAGTCTATGTTCTTGTATGTTCCATGTCCTCTGATTCTGACAACCTTTCTGCCTCACCTTCCCTTGGTTTAGCCTAGATCCTGAGGGAGGGACAAAATGCAGACATCCAATTTAGCCTCTCTCTACAAATAATGTCAGCCTGTGGGTCTCTATATCCTCTCTCACATGTTGCTGTAAGATGACAACTGGACAAGGATGATCTATGAGGATAGCAGAATATCATAGGAATCATCTCAGGTTGGTTTTTTGGTTTGGATTGGAATGGGTTGTGGTTTTTGTTTGTTTGTTTGTTTGTTTGTTTGGTTGGTTGCTTTTTTGCTTCTTTGTTTGTTCATTTTTAATCAGTCCTATTTGGTTCTGCACTAGGTCTCTGTACTCTCAGCTTCTGGTCATCTAAGCAGTGTCAGACATGGGCTCCCTTTGGGGGAATGAGACTCAATAAGATATTGGCTGGCCACTCCCACAAGCTGTGATTGTAATTCAAAATTTAGTAGCTAGGTTTGTCTCTAGATTTTGCTTCTGGTAGCATGTAGGGAGCCTTCCTGTACCAAAGAGATTAGAACACTAGACTGTAGAAATGAAGCCTTCAACTCGAATGAAGCAGGCAACAACTCGAATTCTTTTCATTCAACGGTTCAATGAACTATGTGAATGTTGTTCTCAGCAATGGAGCCCTATTGTCAATTTTAAGAGAGCTACCCTTTGCCATAGCATCACCTTGGGTTTTTTTGGGGGGAACACAACGGGGACTCCCCTCAACAAACAACTAAACTTAACATCACCTAGTCCCATCACTGGGAGCTTTGATTGACTATGAGAGATGGCCAGTTCACACTCTGTTTTCCTAATTACAAGAAGTCTTCACTAGGTTGACTATCATATAATCCAGGAAATTTCCACTGCACTTGGTTTCTGCACCACCCAAAAAGTTCATCCTATTTCCAGCTGTCTCTCCTTACATCCTCTTCTTCCACCACATCTCTCACACCCCAACCAATCTCTCTTGCTCCTCTCCTCATACCTCCTCCCCTGCCCACACATAAAACATACTCTGTTTCACAATGCCATGGGGTTCATATGTTCCTCATCATCTAACCTCTCTGTGTCTCTGTATTGTAGCTTGGTTAGTATTGAGTAATGGCTACCATCTACTTATAAGTAGATGCCATATTTGTCTTTCTAGGTCTAGGTTATTATATTCTGAAGGATCTTTTCCAGTACTAACCATTTGTAAATTTCATGATATCATTTTTTAAAATACAGAAGAGTAATAATCAATTGTAAATGTAGCACATTTTTGTAATCCATTCTTCAATAGAGGTATATCTATGTTGATTGCAGTTTCTGGCTTTTATGAATAAATCTTCGATGAACATAAATGACCAAGTGTCCTTCTGGTAGAATGGAATAGTGTCCTGTGGGTATATGCCTAAGAGTAATATAGCTTGGTCTTGAGCTAGATTGATTTCCAATTTTCTGAGGAAGTGCTATATTGATCTCCATAGTCATTGTAAAAGTTTGTACTCCTACCAATGGACATATACAACTTACTTTACAACCTTACCAGTACTAGCTATCACTTGTGTTATTTATCCTTATCATGCTTAAAGATGATGAACTTCGTCTGTTAGATGGAGCCTCAGAGTCATTTTGGCTTGCATATCTCTGATAGCTAAGGATAGTGAACATTTCTTTAAGCATTTTTGGCCATTTGAGATTCATTTTTTGAAAATTCTCTATTTAGAGCTATATCCCAGGTTTAATTGGATTATTTAGCTGGTTGATATTTAGTTTCTGATGCTTAGTGTTAGAATTTTGGTGGGGACTGCATTGAATTTGTTGATTGATTTTGGTAGGGTGGCCAAATTTACTATGTTAATTCAACTGTTCAATGAGTATGAGAGTTCTTTCTATCTTTTGATATCTTCTTCAATAATTTGAAGTTTCTCTCATACATGTTTTTCACTTGCCTGGTTTGAATTACACCACAGTTTTTTATATTATTTGGAAATATTATGAAGTATGTTTCCTTGATTTTTTCTCAATCTGCTTATTGTTTTTAAATATGAGGGCTAGTTTTTAGGTTTTTTAGTAAATATTATATCCAGTTACTTTGCTTAAAGTGTTTATAAGCTGTAGGATTTCCCTAGCAGAGATTTTAGTGACATTTATATATACTATCATATTTTCAAATAACAAGTCTTTGACTTTTTAATTTCCAGTTTGTTTCCCTTAATCTCTTTCAGTAGTCTCATTGTACTACCTAAAACTCCTGGTTCTATATTTAATAGATAAGATAGACAAGCTTGCCTTGTTTCTGATTTTTTGTGAAATTGCTTTGAGTTTGTTTACATTTAATTTAATGTTGGCTATAACATTGCTGTAAATTGCCTTTATTATTTTTGTGTATATCCCTTTTATCCATAATCTCCAGGGCTTTTCCCATGAAGAAATTTTGGGTTTTATCAAAGGCTTTTTTTGGCATCTAATGAGATTACTGGGATTTTTATTTATTTGTTTGTTTTTATTTTTTATTTTCCAGTTTATGTGATAAATTATAATAATGTTGCGCCATCCTTGCATCTCCAAGTTAAAGCATACTTCACCATGGCAGATAAACTTTTTATGTATTCTTTAATTCAGTGTGCAAGTATTTTATTGGGTATTTTTTATTGTTCATAAGTGAAATTGGTCTATAATTTTCTTTCCTTGTTGAATTTTTATGTGGTTTGACTATCAGAATAAATATGGCATCATAACTGTGGCCTCATAAAATGAATTTGTCAATATTCCTTTTGTTTCTATTTGAGAGAACGTTTTGAGAATTGGTATCATTACTTCTTTGAAAGTCTGGTAGAATTCTGTGATAAATCCTCTGGGCCCTGGGCCTGTTGTTTGTTTGTTGTTGTTGTAAGATATTTAATAACTGTCTATTCACTAAGAATTTGCAGATTTATTTAAATTATTTATCTGATATTGATTTAACTTTAGGTTTTCCAGTTTGGTAGAGTATAGGTTTTTAAAGTATGTTCTTAGGATTCTCTGAATTTCATTGGTGTCTGTTGTTTGTTTGTTTTTTCCCTTTTTGTTTCTGATTTTATTAATTTTGATATTCTCTTTGTTTCTTTTAGTTTATTAGTCTTTGTTTATTTTCTCAAAGAATCAACTCCTTGCTTTATTGAATTTTTGTATTATTATCTTTGTTTCCATTTTATTGATTTCAAATGTTTGATTATTCCTTGCCCTCTATTCCTTCTTGAGTGTGCCCACCTCATTTTCTTCTAGAGCTTTCAGAAGTGCTATTAAATTGTGAGTATGAGATCTCTCCAATTTCTTTTTTATGTGGGCATATAGTGCTATGAGCATTCCTCTTAGCACCATTTTCATTGTGGGCAATAAAATTGGGTATACTGTGTATTCATTTTCATTGAATTTTACAAAGTCCTTAATCTATTTCTTAATTTATATCTTGACCAACTTTCATTGAGTAGAGAGTTGTTAAGTTTCCATGAGTTTGTAAGTTTTCTGTTGTTTCTAATGTTGTTGATTTCCATCTTTAATCCATGATGCTAGGATAAGATGCACAGAATTATTTTCATTTCCTTGCATCTGTTCAGACTTGCTTTGTGTATGAGGATATAATCGTGTAAAGTTCCATGCAGTGTTGAGAAGATATATTCTTTTGTATTGGCGTATATCTGGTTTGGTCCATTTGTATTATAACTTCAGTCAGAGTATAATGGCTATGGGATCCACAGGCAGTGTGGAGAGAAATAAAGAGCACTGAGGCTGTAATTGGAGTTCTGTTGCACTGCTAGGAACCATCTTGAGGTATTGGATCTGTTGGGGGAACTCTGAGAGAACAGAAGATGTATAAGAGGCCTACCTTGTCTTCTGGCACAGGTGGCAGGTACAACTGTGTTTACTAACATATTGGTCTGTAGTTTTGTTTTGATTTGCTGTTGCTCCTGCTGCTACTGCTGTTGTGGTTGTTGTTTATCTGCTGTTGTGTTTTTAACTGCTTTTCATATTAAAGTAATACAGACTTAGGAGTTTGGAAGAAATTCTGTTTCTGTATTTTTGAGTAAAATAAAATAAATTGACTGTAGATTTTCCTTGAAAGTCCAATGAAATTCTTCTTTGATTACATGGTGCATGAACTATATTTTAGTTTGAAGGATTTTTATTACCACTTTGATTGCTTTACCTAGTATAGTTTTATTTAGGTTTTGATCTCTTCTTGCTTTAACTATACTGGTTATAAATCTGAAAATTCATTTATTTTAGGTTTTCTAACCTAATAGAATACAGGATTTTAAGGGATTTCCACACATTACTTTGAATTTCTTTGGTATTTGCTATAATATTTCCTTGTTCATTTCTGATTCTGCAACTTGGGCCACCACTTTTTTTGCTCCTGATTATATAAACCATGGTTCTGTGGATCTTATTTATTTCTCAGAGAACAAGCTCATTTTTTGTACTGTTATTCCTGTTTCTGCTTTATTAATTTCTGTTCAGATTTCATTAGTTTTGGAATCTACTATATTTGTAATTCCTTTGTTCTTAGTTTTTGAAATTATTTAGTTGTATCCTTAAGTTGTATATTTGAGGTTACTTTTAAAATTAGTCTTTCATGGTATAAAGTTTTCTCATATGGCTGTTTTTTAATTTATTCACAAACTTGATTTTTATTTTTTTTCATTTTTGTTTAATTCCAGAAATTGCTTTTTTTCTTTATTTCTTCTTTGAGCCATTCATCCTCCAGTCTGTTTTGCTCAGTCTCCATAAGCAGGCATGAGCTGCTTACTGGCTTGTCCAACAAGACTTGCTCATCTTGCTTTCTTATAGAATTCAGAACCACCATTGCAGAGATAGATAGTACTACCTACATGGGGCTCAGTGCTACCCAATTAATCACTAATTTAAAAAAATACCCTACGGGTTCATCTACTGTCCAGTCTTAGAAAAGCATTTTATTAATTGAGGTTCCCTCCTCTCAGATGACTTTAGCTGGTATCACGTTTCTTTCTTTTTTTCCTCATTTTCTTTCTCATTCACTTCCAAGATATTACATTAAAAACATAAATAATTTTAAAAGTACTGCAGTCTTTATAACATTGAATACATTAAAAGTTTAGTCTCTAAAACATCCAATCTCTCCACAACTAAAAAATTTCTCTTAGAAGTTAAAATCTTTTAGCTGTGGGTTTCTTTATACAAAAGTTAATCTAAATACATTTCTTTAAGAGGGAATAACCAGGGCACAGTCAGAATCTGAAAAAGCAAAACAAAACTACAATAGTATAAATAATTCAATGCCCAATTATCTTGAATTCACTCATGATCTTCTTGGATTTTCCAAAGATATTTAGTCACTTCTCTGTTTCTACCTTTTGAATCACACACAGCTGGTCTTCTAGGCTCCCACTGACTCTACTCCACTGCTGCATCTGTTCTCTATGGCCATCCCACGGTACTGTCATCTCCAAAATTGCTAAGATCCTCTGTAGCAACTGGGCTGTACTACCATCAATAGGTCCTCTAAGCTGTTTTCATGGTACTGAACTGCAACTTCTTTTCATAAGCCCTTTAGTCCTGGGGCTTCAACTACTGCTGAGCTTTCACTTTTCTTAATTGCCTATCCTGGCCTCTCACAGTGCCAAACTTGAGCTACTTTCCATGATCCCTTCATGCCTTCAAATCCAGTACCACCTGAGTGACTGTTACACTACCAAATTCATCTGTCAGCACAATACCCAACCTTGGTAGCCTTTGGAACACAGCCTACTTACTACGTGCTGACTCTGAGGAAACACTTTTCAGATTTCATCACAGTGATGCTGATATCTTATTGATTACCACTGATTTCTCAACTTCAGTTGACCAGCATTAATCGTCCTGTACAGAAAAGGCTTTACTTTAGTTGTTCTGGTCTTTTGGTAATCATGGCCTATTTTGTCAGCTTCAGCTGACCAGAACTAGAGACTCTTCACACAAAGGACCTAGTAGAGTCTTTGCTTCCCTCTGAAATTTTATAAGGCAGGCATCCATTGTCTTTACTGTTCTCAACATTCTGATCTTCCAAGATCCCAAAGAACAGCTCACTGATATCTCAACATTCAATGCCTTTGTTACCCTAAACTCCCAAAGCCCTTCTTCAATCCTCCCCCGAAATAAAAGGGCCATGTTTGTCACTGCAAAATTCAACTATGCTGGTAGCAATTTTGTCTTAGCTTAGATTACTATTGCTATGATGAAATAACATGGCGAGTTTGGAAGGAAAAGGTTTATTTGATCTATGATTCCACGTCCATAGTCTTTCATGAGAGGCAATTAAGACTGAAACTTAAATATGGCAGGAAGTTGGAGGCTGGAGCTAATGCTGCCGCCATGGCTTGTTCAGCCTGCTTTCTTAAAGAACCCATGACCCCTGGATGGCATGACCCAGACTGTGCTGGGTTTCCACCCATCAATGATACATAAAGGTTTTCCCTCTATCTAATAAGCTTATGGAGGCACTTTTTAAATTGAGATTTCCTCTCAGATGCTTCTGTAAAGTTGACAGAAAACTATCCAGCACAGGAAGTGAGGAGAAGTGAAAACCGAAACCTGAACAGAGGGACTGAAGTAGAGGTCACAAAGAAACGCACCTTAGATTGCTTCTCTAACTTTCTCTGTTTCCTTTTTTCTTTTATTTTTTAATTAAATTTATTTATTTATTCACTTTACAACCCTATATCAGCCCTTCCTTTCCTCCAATTCCCTCTTCCCTTTCAATTAGAAGGGGAAGCCCCATTATGGGGTGTCACCTTTCCCCACCTTTCATCATCCACCAACACCATTCCATACCTCATGGTACTGAAGGACTAGGTACCTCCTTTCCCACTGAGGCCAGACAAGAAGGTAAATTTAGAGGCAGGTAATTCACAGGCAGGCAGGCACCCGGCTCAGGCACCTGCTTCAGATGTTGGGGACCAACATGAATACTAAGCTGTTCATTTGCTACATATGTGCAGGGGGCCTAGGTACAGCACATGCTCCCTCTTTGGGGGGTGATCCGGTCTCTGGGAACTCCCTAGGATCCAAGCTAGTTTATTCTGTTGGTTTTCCTGTGGAGTCCCTATTCTTTTCAGGTCCTTCAATCTTTCTCTCACTCTACCATAAGACACCCGGGCTCCATCTAATGTTTGGATGTGACTCTTTGTATCTCTCTCCGTTGGCTGCTGAATGGAGCCTCTCAGAGTGCATCAATGCTGTACTCCTGTCTACAAGCATAACACAATATCATTAATAATGTTAGGAATTTGTTCTTGCCTATGGGATGGATCTCAGTTTGGGGCAGTCATTGGCTAGCCATTTCCTCACTCAGTTTCCTTTCTTATACAAACCAATACCATTTTGTCAGGGATGACTTCACTTACAATTGGCTGGACCTTCCCATATATAGTATCAATCTAGAAAGTGCCACCCATATGTTCCTCTAGACAAGTGGATAGAGGCATTTTCTGCACACTAAATAAGATGTCTCCCTTTCTTCCAATCCTCCTCAACATATATATATATATATATATATATATATATATATATATATATATATATATATATATATTTTTTATTTTCCTTGCTAAGTATGTCTCCTTGAGACTGAAGCTATATGACTGACACAAGCCAACTCAAGCATAAACTTTGGGAAATACATTCAGGGAAAGAAGTGAAAAGTAAATGTCTTTATGACTGTCTGACAATCAGTGGAAATTGGTTGAGGAAGTAGTCTTGAGACAGAACCTAAAACTGTGGTTCATTCCAAAAATGACGATGATCAGAGATGTATTCTTCCATAATAAACTGTCAGTCGTATTTTTTTAATTTGATAATACATTTTTATTAGATATTTTCTTAATTTAATATTTTCTTAATTATATTTTTATTAGATATTTTTATTAGATATTTTCTTACATTTCAAATGCTATCCCAAAAGTTCCCTCTATCTTAAACCAGGCATATATATGTACCAAGTTTTTTTCTATGTACATAAAATTTTTTCTATGTATGTAGGCTCTGTTTATCTTTCCTATTTTTCTGGAGAGAACCCTAAAGATAATTAGTCACTCAACAGAGATTAACATTAAAGACATCTATACTAACCTTATTAAAATATTTCTTTACATTATGATGCTTTTCCATAAAACTTCTTTTTTATTGGATATTTTCTTTATTTACATTTCAAATGTTATCTCCTTTCCTCTTTCCCCACCCCCACCCCAGAAACTCACTATCCAATTCCCTCTCCCCCTGCTTCTATGAGGGTGCTACCCCCACCCATTCCTGCCTCCCTACCCTGGCATTCCCTTACACTGGGGCATCAAGCCTTTACAGGCTCAAGGGCCTTTCCTCCCATTGACACCCAACAAGGCCAGCCTCTGCTACATATGAGGCTAGAGCTACGGGTCCCACCATGTGTTCTCTTTGGTTGGTGGTTTAGTCCCTGGGAGCTCTGAGGGGTCTGGTTGGTTGATATTGTTATTCTTCCTATAGTGTTGCAAGCACCTTCAGTCCTTTTCTCTAACTCCTCCATTGGGGACCCCGTGATCAGTTCAATGGTTGGCTGTAAGCATCCACCTCTGTATATGTCAGGCTGTGGAGAAGCCTCTCTGGCAAAGCCTCTCAGAAGACAGCTATATTAGGCTCCTGTCAGTAAATACTTCTTGGCATCCACATACTGTCTGGGTTTGGTGACTGTATATGGGATGGATCCCCAGGTGGGGTGGTCTCTGGAAGACCTTTTCTTCAGTCACTGTTCCACATTTTGCCTCAGTATTATGTCCTGTGAGTATTTTGTTCCACTTTCTAAGAAGGACCGAAGCATCCACTTTTTGGTCTTCCTTCTTCTTGAGTTTCATGTGGTCTGTGAATTGTATCTTGGGTATTCTGAACTACAAAACCTCCTCTAAACTCTTATAAATGGTTCAACATGAAAACTATTCTTAGAAAGCTGATACAATCAAAAGCCTGGGTCTTATACAAACTTCTTCCCCTGATCTTGTACTTCCCTTACTTTCCTTTCTTTTTTTTTTTCCTCTTACAATTCTTTCTTAATAAGATTACACACTTTTCTTCTTCCAGAATCCAATAAATGAAACTATCTACAAAAAAAAAAAAAAGATTTTACAAAAAAAAGAAAAAAAATAGCTTGTGAGACAAATTCAGATAGCACGCTGTGATGTTCTAATTCAACAGAAATAAACCAGGGACTTGTTTCTATACTTTACCATATATTTTTTTAAAGCCATTGTGCTGTTTCTTCTTTATATAAACAAAAAGGCTCAAATATATTAATAAAAACAAACAAAAAACACCTAGCCCTTTGAATAACTAGTTCTTAATGGCCTCTAAGACACAGAAGGGATAGAAATGTATATACAAATAGGATGATTAGAAATTCTGGTAATAAATTTTGGTAACACTAGAATGATAGAAATAATTTTATTTTAGAACCTCCTTACAAATTTCATAGAGATTATGAGAAGAAAAGGAATATTTTAGAACAACTAAAGTTATTTTAGCAGGAATGTCAGACATTGCTGAGTTATTTTTAGAACCGATTTAGAGGCAAATAATTAAGTACTAATTTTGAACTGCATAGGGTTTAAAATATAAAGACAAATAGTAGAAATGTAAAGTTGGCAATTAGATTTACACGCTTGCAATCTGGTGGTGCACAATGAGTGGATCAGAAAAGAATTTCAGAATTTATGTATATTTTAAATCTATGGAATTGATGATGTCAGGAAGGGAATAAATAAAGAACAAAAAAATTATCTCAATTTAGGAATAGAATAGAACCAGCAAAGAACTCTGAAATAGAATAACAAGACAAGTGAGCTAGAATGAACGCCAAAGTTTGATTGACTTTTTAAAAACATGGGGTTGTAGATATAAAAAATGGGCATTGGAAGCTACTTCACATGCTTCCAAATGACCATTAATTAGCTTGAAAGATCTTAATAGTGATATAGGGGCCAGCATTGTGAATATATAACAAAATTGGCAACATGATTGAAGGAAATCTAGCGTGGAAAAAAAGAGATGAAACTTTTTGCTAGGTATTTTCATCTCAAAAGTAAGAAGAGTGGTATGAAAGCAACTGAGAAAGAAATTGGTGTCTCATTACTTTTCTTCTTAAAGATAAAAATGCTTAATCAAGTTGGAAGAAATGAATGATAGGGAGAGGAAAGCTAGTGGTTTAACATAAAGAAGAAAGATTTCTGTAGTAATGAATTAAAATTGATTTAGAACATCTATGTTCAAATGCAAGGGCACCCACATTCATAAAAGAAACTTTACTAAAGATCAAAGCACACATATCACCACACACTAATAGTGTGAGATTTCAATACCCCACTCTCAGCAATGGACAGATCTTGGAAGTAGAAACTAAACAGAGACACAGTGAAACTAACAGAAGTTATGAACCAAATGGATCTAAAAGATATTTATAGAACATTTCATCCTAAAGCAAAAGAATATAACTTCTTCTCAGCACAACATGGTACCTTCTCCAAAACTGACCATATAACTGGTCACAAAACAGGCCTCAACAGACACAAGAAGATTGAAATAATCCCATGTATCCTATCAGATCACTACAGACTAATGCTGGTCTTAAATACCAAAAACAAAACAAAACAAAACAAACAAACAAACAAACAAACAAAAAACCTGAAAGCACACATACTCTGGAAACTGAACAACATTCTACTCAATAACTTGGTCAAGGAAGAAATAGAGAAAGAAATTAGAGACTTTTTAGAATTCCGTGAAAATGAAGACATCTCATATCAAAATATATGGGTCACAATGAAAAATGTGGTAAGAGGAAAACTCATAGCTCTAAGTGCCTCCAAAAAGAAACTGGAGAGAGCTTACACTAGCAGTTTAAGAGCACATATTAAAGCTCTAGAACAAAAAGAAGCAAATACACCCAACAGGAGTAGCCAGAAGAAAATAATCAAACTCAGGGCTGAAATCAACCAAATAGAAACAAAAAGAACTATACAAAGAATCAACAAAACCAGGAGCTGGTTCTTTGAGAAAATCAATAAGATAGACAAACCCTTAGCCAAACTAACCAGAAGAGACAGTATCCAAATTAATAAAATCAGAAATGAAAAGGGATACATACAGCAAAATATATCTTAAAATAATTATTCTGTTTATTGAATATCAACAGTTGGAAATATTAAAATCATGTTCTATAAACATCATGGAAATATTGATAATTTTCTCACTGTGCTTGAACTTAGCATTTTCTTAACATTTAACTTCAATGAGTTTTTACTATTTTGAAAGTTTAAAAATATACTTACTGATGAAATAATTTTTCTCCTAGAAACACTGATAATACTTTTTAAGTAAACTGATTGTTAGATAACGTACACAGATTATATAATGCATTTTAAATACTCTCTCACTTATTTAAGGTGGTATCATATAAGAGCTTCTGAACATATTTCTTAATGATTCACTTTTAATATTTTATGCTCTTTTACTATGTTAAATTCCCAAAGAATACTTTGTATGATTTGAAACAATTTAGTATTCAACATTAGATATAGGATTCTCAGTTATGAATAGTATTAAATATTCATTAATGATATTTTTGGGTATGAAAGGATATGAATATAAAAGTTGAACAAATTTTTATGTGTTATTTAATTCTCAAAATACTCAATATTATTAGTATGTTTGATATATAAAATGCATTTAAATAATAAAAAGTTAAGGAAAAAAAGGATTGATTTAGATAAGGTTCTGCATAGATGGAGAGAATAGCATTAGATGAAGTGTGGTTATGGTAACACAGTAACAGAAATAAAACAGTGAGTTTCCATGTGCAGAAAAGATAATACATATGTATAAAGTATTATTTCTGGTGCAGTGTTTATATGTAAATAAATGCTGTCTCATTATAATGTGAATGATCAATACATATGAGGAGTTGTTCAAATTTACATATCTAAAAGCAGAAATTTCAAAAGTTATAACTTTAGTTTCCAATCCTTTTTCTTCAGGTAAAAGAATGTTTGTCTCTGGGAAGAACAATTCTATTTTGTGTGATTTTAAGTGAACTTCTTAGAAGAGCTCATTCATCAAATTCTAATAAAGTGGAGGATAGACATACCTTAGAAGTCAGTAGTTCCACTGATAAAGAAATATTCACACTGTTAAAGTAAGGAATTCTCGAATATGTTTACTATCGTAGGTTGATGGGAATAATAATCCTAGACTCACACCAGTGACAGAGGTAATTCACTTGTGCACAAGGCAGACAATTTAGGAAGCTATTGAAATGGGATTCCTTTCTGAGCTTAATCATATTTGAAATCTTGATCTATCTAATAAAATGTAACTCTATATTTCTACTTCCTCTCCTATAAAGAAAGGGTAAAAATTATCCTAATCTCATGTTTTTCTAATGAAAATTAAATATTTAGATTTCAGGACATAATCAAACACACAATACTCAATTTTAAGCTATTATTAATACTGCTTAGGTATAATAGTAGAACATATATTGTAAAAAATGAATGAAATCGATCTGTGACTGACAATTTGAGAGAGTTTTACAAGTTCCATTTAACATTTTAAAAGCATACATGGAGTATATAACATTTATCATACCCAATAAGGTTAATACATAAGACTGATTGATGATTAAAATTAGAATAGATGATTATAAAAAGAAAAAACTTATGGTTAGGGAGGTAGATAATGGGGGTAGATCTAGAGATCTAGTGTAGGAAAGTGGATATGATTAAGACATCATTATGTAAAAATAACAAAAAAACTAATAAAATAATTTTTAAATTTAATTAATTTTTTTTACATTCAAGAATGTATTCCCTCCACTTCCCCCTCCCTAGTCCACCCTACAACAGTTCCCATTCCCATACCTCCTCTCCATACTCTGTCTCCACAAGGATGTCCCCACTTCCCAATCCCCACCCCACCTGACCTCTAAACTCCCTGGGGCCTCCAGTCTCTTGAGGGTTAGATCGATCTTCTCTGACTGAACACAGATCCGGCAGTACTCTGCTGTGTATGTGTTGGGGGCCTCATGTCAGCTGGTGTACGTTGCCTGTTTGGTGGTCTAGTGTTTGAGAGATCTTGGGGGTCCAGATTAATTGAGACTGTTGGTCCTCCTACAGGGTCGCCTTCATTCTTAGCTTCTTTCAGCCTTTCCCTAATTCAACCACAGTCGTCAGCAGCTTCTGTCCATTGCTTAGGTGTAAATACCTGCATCTGACTCTTTCAGCTGCTTCTTGGGTCTTCCGGAGTGTGGTCATGCTAGGTCCCTTTTCCTGGGCACTCCATAGCATTAGTAATAGTGTCAGACCTTGGGATCTCCCCTTGAGATGGATCCCATTTTGGGCCTGTCACTGGACCTTCTTTTCCTCAGGCTTCTCTCCATTTCCATCCCTGTAGTTCTTTCAGACAGAAACACTTATAGGTGAGAGTTTTGACTGTGAGATGGCAAATGCATCTCTCATTTAATGCTGTCTTTCTGCTGGAGGTGGCTTTATAAGTTCCCTCTCTCTACTGTAGGGCTTTTCATATAAGGTCCCTCCCTTTGAGTCCTGAGAGTCTCTCACTACCCAGGTCTCTGGTGCATTCTGGAGGGTACTCCCAAACTCCTACCTCCCCAGGTTGCCTGTTTCCATTCTTTCTGTTGTCCCTCCTAGCTTCAGACCTTTCCCTCACCCAATACCAGATCAGGTTCCCTCCCAAGGCCCCTCCCTCCCTCCCCACTTGTGATTGCTTTCTTCTCCCTCCCAAGTGGGACTGAGGCATCCTCACTTGTGTCCTTCAGCTTGATGACCTTTTTGAGTTCTGTGGACTGTATCTTGGGTATTCTGTATTTCTTTTTTAATTAATATCCAGTAATTAGTGAATACATACAATGAATGATCATTTGGGTCTGAGTTTTCTCACTCAGGATGATATTTTCTACTTATTTCCCCACAAAACTCAGGATGTTCTCTTTCTTAATAGCTGAGTAGTAGTATTCCATTGTGTAAGTGAACTACATTTTCTGTATCCATTGTTCTGTCGTGGGACATATGGGTTGTTTCCAACTTCTGGCTATCACAAATAAGGCCGCTATGAACATAGTAGAACATGAGAAGAAGTTGCTCTTATTTTGTTTACAATTTTCATCAAGAAATAGAACAATTTTATAAGACAAAGACAACTTTTGTGGAAAATGGCATATCTTTCTCAAGATTTTGTTCAAATCATTTTGCATTCTAATTTTAAAAATATATTTGTTCCTTTAATTTTGGTATAAATTCCAACTAAGAAATTTGTTTATGCTGTGATAATACCTATATGGTCATTTTATAAACTAAACTGAGGGAATTATAACTGCTTAGATAATTACTGGACTACAAATTGCATGATCAAAATACATATTCTACTTTGGATATTTTCTTTACTTAATTCTGTTTACTAAGTAGTTCATATCTTCTTTTAAAAATTCCAAAATACTATCTTTTTCACATGGTCAAATGGAAAAAGATATTATTTCAATATCATTTTATAGGTCAAACAGTCCTATAAAGATTCTGGGAAGCTCTGGAGATAATTTAATAATGAACAGAAAAGCCCTCTGAGCAGAGAACATCCATAGGAATCACCAGAGGTCAGTGAAGGATCACAGCTGTCTGACACATTTTGTTCTTTAAGATACTTATTTCCCAATAGGAATATGGTATTCCTTATCCCATAAACTTTGTTACTATCTTTTCTTTGTGCAACTTTGAGGAGACGTCTGTGAGTTCATGAGTTTAACTCTGAATACCCATTCTGGTTGAAATAGAAAATAATATGATAATAAAAACCTTCAAATCTAATTTTTCTAATGAATTCCACTATAATGGGTGCTCTGGTTATAACTAAGTGGGTCTACAAAGAGACCTCTAACCAAAAATTTGATATCACCTACCTTTCAATTTGTTTTTTGAAGTAAGTGCATTTTTCTTATTATGTTGTCTGACTGTTTTCCTGTAAATCCTGCTAATTGAATACTCCATTATTCTGTTTCTTGTACTCGACCTCACCCTAAAAGTCATTTCATTTGTAGTACCTACACCATATCCACATGCTTGAATCTATATAAATCTATGTAGCTTTCAATATCACTTTCATTAACTCATTTAGTGAGAATGTTTTAAGGATTGTACAACCTTTCAAAGTGCAAAACTTAAAAACTATGCATGTAACATGACAGAAAAAGGACAGATCCATAGAACAAATAATATTTGGCTTATTTTGAGATGTCATAAAATTTTGTGGTCTAAGACAGAATGAAAAACTATAGTCATGGGACAAATACTATTCAAAGCAAGACAAACACAGCCAGCCTAATTAGGTTATATATTATAGACAGCTTTTTCATATAGCATTGACAGAGTTATAGAAAATGTAAGCCACTTAAGGCTGAAAATATCTACATTACCTTTTTCTTTATAGAAAACATTTTTTCTAGTTACTGAAATATATATTTTCCTAAGGAGTTAAACATTCTTGAATGTCACTCAATACTCCATGATTGAAAATTTACCTTTGTAATTTACTAAAATTTAAAAGCCTTTAGAAAGAGTAGTAGAGACAGATTTAAATAGAACAAGAACACTAACCAGAGAGCTAAATAGATCTCTCTCAGTCTTTTAAATAATTCTCAAGATTTCTCATCAGGGTTTTGCTCTTACCTTAAAGAGGAAGCCATATAATTGAAGTTTTATTTATTTATTTTCCTCTGTCAATAGATCTCTAATGCTGGGACTTAAGTCATACCTTCTTCTGCAGTAGTAGAGGGTCAGGTACATTTTCAGTATGGACACATAGTAGGATTTTCCTGAAAGTTACTTAGTTTAATACATATCATCAGTGGCTCAAATTTAAAATGAGAAGATAGAACAACGCTGGCAAGCATTGCGTTACAACTTTACTGTCTTAGTCAGGGTTTCTATTCCTGCACAAATATCATGACCAAGAAGCAAGTTGGGGAGGAAAGGGTTTATTCGGCTTATACTTCCATACAGCTGTTCATCACCAAAGGAAGTCAGGACTGGAACTCAAGGAGGTCAGAAAGCAGGAGCTGATGCAGAAGCCATGGAGGAATGCTCTTTACTGGCTTGCTTCCCCTGGCTTGCTCAACCTGCTCTTTTATAGAACCCAAGACTGCCAGCCCAGAGATGGTCCCACCCACAAGGGGCATTTCCCCTTTGATCACTACTTGAGAAAATACCCCACAGCTAGATCTCATGGAGGTACTTCCCCAACTAAAGCTCCTTTCTCTGTGATAACCCCAGCTGTGTCACGTTGACACAAAACTAGCCAGTACATTTACTGAATTGACCAAAAGCCTTTTAAAACACTGAATTTTTCTCCTCTTGAAATTCACTCCTGGGATAGTGGAGCAGTCTGAGTTTGGAATGCATCAATATCTCCTTGTGGGTACCCGAAGTTTTTTTCAGTACAAACACACACTTCATGAGGCAGTTCAGAAAAAGGGTGGAAATCATGTATATATTAATACAAAATCTCCCCTAAATCAATAAAAATAAACATTGTGGGAACAAAATTTATTTTTATTTCTGCTTACAAGTGAGTTGTATGTTAGTATACCTTTGATTAAGAAATATGTTCAAAACTATTCTTATGTGGTTTCACCCTTGCATCAAAATCTGATCTTAATTTTCTTATAATCATCATCAAAATTGCTTAAACTAATATCCCAAATACAATACAACCCACATTTTTACCAAGTTAAGATATCACTTGTCAAGATTTAAACATTATTCTCTTTGTGAATATTATATATTGATTAAAATATTTAGACATAAAGTATTTTAGTACTCCTATCAATTTTGTTTATGAGAAACAACTCCTCAACTCCAAAAGAAATGAATAATGCCTGCCCAAAACCCGCTAAGTGTCCCTTATGGAGGAAAGAGAGAGATTGGTAAAATGACTGCAGTTCTTCGGAGCAGAAAGTAGACTGAGTATGTCAAGTGAAGTTCAGTTCTTTAAAGGTGCAGTTAAAGCTCCGCAGTTCAGGTACCTAGCAAGTTTTTAATGGCCACTCATTGTGCAGGAAGTCATTTCGAGTTCGTTTGAAAGGCAAAGCATCTAAAGGTTTGGTGGCCTTTCCAACCCATAGGAACTTTGATTGGGACCCGACAGCGAAGGAGACTACAGAGAGCGCAGAGTCACCAGCACAGCTTCTATAGCACCCTGGGGTCCTTTGGAAGTGACACTCTACCAACCTCAGCCTGGGAAAGGTGAGAGTAGTTACTACTCAAGGCAGGGGTCTTAGATAAACGACCTCCTGAGTTCTGCTCTGCCTCATGGGTCTTTGATTTTGAACTGTGGAAGTGCAAGCCAACTTTAAGTAGGTCATCTGAAGAGCTCACATCCTGGCATGCGGTTGGTCTTCACAGATAATATGGCGCAAAAGAAAGCCAAAAGAAGTAAGTCAAAGACACAGAGGGAAATCTTTCTACATACATTCTTATTTCCACAAGGTTCTGTGCTGCTCTTCCTCCTCTAGCAAGTCATGGGTAGTAACAATGACTATTATCAAGAGGAGACTAAAATGGTGCTTGTTTTCTATGACTCCTGTGTTTACAAAGCAATAGGGGTGGTTGCATGTGATTCTTCTATGTCTGTAATTGGTAAGGGTAAGTAGATTCCAGTTGATCTTACCTTGTGAGTCAATATTGTATTTTATATCATTGGACTTTTAAATGCAAGGACTTAACATCAGAAATATAGTTACTGACTCCAACAGCCTGCAACTGATTTTTGTTTTGTTTACCTTCCACCCTCTGAATTCTCTATCCACAATGAAGAAAAAGCATCAGATGCTGTGTAGGGATTTGGCATCTGTGTGGCCTCTGTTGCCTTATCAGGATACTTCTTCAAAAACACACATAAACCTATAAAATCTTAAAAGGAGCAACATGCTTTTATGATCAATAATTTCAATGAGTTTGTAAATACCAAGAAATAGAGTTCTACATGTCAGTTTTCCATCTCATTTATAGTCATTTACTTAGTAATATAGTTTGCCTTTTATTTGATTACTAATGAGTTATTTTACCAACACAAGATTCTACCAAAGCAAAAGCCTGAAGCACATTATTTCCATAAATGTTTCTCATCAGAGATAACCATACTTCTCAGGAGTTACTATGACAGATCTCTTCATTTCCGCCCCACTGACACATTTATTTCCTCATTTCCAGGACCTGGTCTTGCACACTCACAGATAGACTCCTGCATATTTGCCCTCACAGCTTAAGTTGTGTGTGAGAAGGTATGAGAGATTTCTTCTTGGAAACCTGTTGTAAAGCTCAGGTGCATGCAATCACATTTACATAAGTCAGGAAGCATGTTAATGACTCAATGAACTATGGAAGAACTTCTTGTGGAATCTTTTGAAGCATAAAACACATCAGATTTGGGTTACTTACTACATTAGTATTCACTTTAGTAATTTGGTTAAGCTTTATGGCTTCACCATATTTCTCATATATACAATACACTTCATTACAGCAAAATTGGTTTTAAATCTACATTTACAATTTGTTACTAGCCAATTTATTCACCAAGTCAAAGTCAAGGAGAGGATGTTAGCTTGTCCTCTGATACTGTAAGACTGACAAATTGAAAAAAGATTGTCTTCCAAAGATAGATAGCCTATAAATCTATTCAGAACACTGAAATAAGGAACACAAGTCAACAGTTTTTGAGACTGGTGAGTCCCATTTAAATGATTAGACATTTTAAATGAATTTTCATTTTATTTTAAGCAAACTCACTGCTGCTGGCAAATTTCAAATATAAATTGAATAACTCGTATGGAAGCTATCTTGAGTTAAGCCTTTTCACTTGAGTAAACCTTGAGTCTATTTCATGGTGTAGATGTTTTGGTGTATAGACATGGCTCTGACTTGCTATTGCTGTAATAACAAATGTACTCACAGAAAGAATATTTCCTCCTAGAACCAAAGAAAGAGCACATAGGTATGGAAACTGACGAAAGTCAAGATCATTTTGTTGGTACATAGTTAAAAGTGCAGTAGTGTTCTCCAGAGTTTGAATATTCAAAGTGAAGCATTACTTTTATGTAAGCATCAGGTTTGACAAATGCTGAAAAACCAAATGCTGACGATTTGTGATAAGCCACTGTCACAAATAAGCTGGTGGAATTAACCCTTTAATTCATGCTGCACAGTAAGAAGAACTCTCATCAATCCACACCAAGTACTGTCATTGGGGGCTAAATTCAAACAAAAATTCTTAGAAAGCTAAATAGAAAAAAATTTGATAGAAGATTAATAAAACATTTGAAAATGTATTTCTGCTTAAAGGCATTATAAAGTTTGGAAAGGGCAGGGTGTATGTATGAGAACATTCTTTTTCCTTCAGAATAGAAAAGATCTTCCTTTTTCCACATGAGACCTGTATTCAATAAACATGTTTTTAAACTGGCCTTATATTCAGACCCTCTGTTTAGTTCAATAAATAAAATAATGAGTAATTCATACTTAGCTCAGTGAACATGAGTGAGATTGATCTTAATAAAGATTAGTGTCACACAAACATCAGTCAAACTGCCTACAGATGCTTTCTGATAAATAGATATCCTGATCCTCTCAATATGAGTACCCCTATATTTACCATAAACCCTAGAAAGAAACAGCATTCATCATTCTTGCTAGTCAGATGTATTGGAGGCTAGTTGTTGAACTGGAACAAATTTAAAAATAACAACCATAGTCAAAGACAAATATCATTTTTCTGTCATAATGTACATGAAAAATTTTAAGAGAGAATTTATACATATCTGATTGGTTAGACTTAACAGGGTTTTTGAGAATCTGCTGCCACTTCTTTAAAGTCAAAATCATAATCAAGACAAATGAGTCAAGAGCAGTGAAGGAGCATATGATAAAGGAATAGAGAAAAACACATTCAGTCCAGGAGACTAGGTATGTATTGCTCTCACTCCATAAATCTAGAAAAATGAGGTTGGTACTATGTCTGTAACTGAGATTCCCAGTGTAGTAGCAGATCTGGCTTCTTTTCAAACCTAGCAACAAGAAGAATCATTTCTACTCACATGTAAATGATGCTAGAATTCACTATTCTTAAATAAATACTAAATGCCTTTGAATTATATTCATTAATTAAATCATGTACTGAGAGAACATGATCTCAGTAAGTGAAACAGTAGAAATCAATTTACATCAAATGTAGCCCCCTGGTCTCAAGAAACAAAACACCTCATTAATTTTGCCTCAGCCTTAGGTCATTAGGTCTTAATGACATCTGCTTAGTTGAGATTACTGGTAAGTAATCCTCTTGCCATTTCCTGCAAGTTTTTAATTCATAGAAAACTAATATAATAAAATTAACAACTAGAACTCATTTTAATCAACTTGCCTCAATATTTTGTTCTTCAAAAAGGGTGTATCATTGATTTTCTTACTAAAATATTGAACAAGTTATCAAGAGTCACTGTAAAATAATTATATAGTTTAAGGATACCTTTTTAAATATAGCAATTAAAACTAAACAGATGAAAATTAAAATTCTCTTGCTTGTTTTATTTAAAATGATGTGTTAGAATGTGATTGGTAACTATCATTTAAGCAATTAATTTTATACCACCTCTCTTACTTTTGAATACTGGAGATCAGTTAAGATAAACAATGTAAACTGTAACAAGTAGCATGTAAACGGGCATTAAAAGATATATATTTTTTTTCTATTTGCTCCATTTCAGTTCCTCCAATGTCATTGTCTTGTCAGATCCCAGAAATTCAGGAAAACTGGCTATCTGAGGTGCTTATTAGCATATCAAACATTCTGGCCTAAAGGCTCACCCAGTAAACACACTTAGCTCTGTTCTTCTCACCAAGCTCCCAAACCTAAACCTTTCCATCTCTGGGAGTTACCTCCTCAGCTTCTACTTCCTGTATAACTACAATCTTGGCCATAAATTCTTTTCTCTCTCTCTCTCTCTCTCTCTCTCTCTCTCTCTCTCTCTCTCTCTCTCGGTCTGCATGTCACCATTGCTGTTCCCTTCCTGTCTTGATCCCCAATCCTCACCTCTCATGGCCTTGTATGGTCTTGTTTAGTCCACTATTTTCTCTCCCTGCTCTGTAGCCTTCTAGATGCTTCTGGATAAACTTACCTTCATACCTTCAATAAAAACCTTCCCCTCAACCTTACCTTGGAGTGATCATGTCATCATTTAAGTAAGCCAGGAAAACATTTATTCCTTTATTTACTATTTGCTGACACTGTCATCTTGCTATAAATAAAGTACCCAGAAACACCTACCTGAAACTATCAGTTCCCACAACTGCCAGAACCCCTGAAATTTTTCCTACTTGACAACACACAACCATGACACTCTCCAAAAATGTAGAGGAAATACAAACCAAGGAACAGAACACTGACCCATCAAAGAAAAGATACCAGCAACTAGAATTAAAATTTTCCAAATTTTAGATGCTTATATGCAAGTATACAAATGCAATCAATAACAGCCAAGGGACTATATTTCTACTAGAAGCCAGCAACCTTACCACAGCAGACCCTCAATAATTCACCATAGCTGAAGCACAAGTAACAGACAATAAAACAACGTTATGCATATAATAGAGGTTCTTAAAGAAGAAACAAATAAATCACTTAAAGAAATCTATGAAAACACAAACAGTGAAAGAAAATGAATTAAACTGTTCAAGACCTGAAAGTGGAAATAGGATCAAACTAAATAAATAAATAAATAAATACTGATGGAAATCATAAAATGAAAAATTTAGGAACCTGATAAGGAGCCACAGAGGCAAGCTTCAATAATGAATACAAGAACTGGGAGAGTAAATCTAAGGCATTGAAGAAACAATAGAAGACATAGATCAATGTGCCAAAAAATGATAAATCTAGACTATTTCTGGCATAATTCATAATAATCCAGAACACTATGAAAAGAACAAATATAAGAATAGTAGGAATAGACAAAGGAGAAGAATACCAGCTCAATGGAACAGATAATATTTTCAACAAAATCATAGAAGAAAAATTTCCTAACTTAAAGAAGAATATGCCAATCAAAATATAAGAAGTGTACAGAATACCAAATAGACTGGACCAGAAAAGAAAGTGCCCTTGACATATAATTAAAACACTAAATGTTCAGAACAAGGAAAGAATACTAAAACTGCAAGCAAAACTGAATCCAAAAACACATCAAAAAGATCAACCAACTTATATAAGTGGACTTCATTCCAAAAATTCAGGGGTGGATCAACATGCAAAAATTTGAAAATGTAATACACCATACAAACCAACTGAAATATACACATAATCATGTCTTTAGATGCAGAAAAGACCTTGATAAAATCCATCACACTTTCATGATTAAAGTCAATGAGAGATTAGTGATATGACTGTCAAACCTCTATAATTAAAATAGTTTACAGGAATTCCATAGCCAACATCAACTTAAATAAAGAGAAACAACAATTACAGTCAAATCATGAACAAGACAAGTTGATCACTCTATATTAGGTAGTGTCTCTAAAGACTTAGCTAAAGCAATAAGACAACTGAAGGAGATCAATGAGATAGAAATTGGAATCAAATTATCTTTATTTGTAGATAATATGATATATAAGTGGTTGTAGTGGCTACTCCTGCTTGTTAACTTGACTATATCTGGAATGAACTACAATCCAGAATTGGAAGGCTCACATATGATCCTAATCTGGAGGCTGGGAGATACAAGTTTCTGGCCTGTATCTTGGCATGAAGATCTTAAGGCATAGTGGCTATGAATTCCAGAAGATTAAGACAGGGAGATTTCAGAGTTCAAGGTCATCTGAGATTAAAGGCATGGTGGCACACACCTTTAATCTGGGGTACATCTTCTGCTAGAGACCTATATAAGGGTATTGGAAGGAAGATTTACTCTCTTCTTTGCCAGCTAGCCTTGTGGGATTGAGCAACTACTAGATCTAAGGACTAGTCTAAGGACTTCTATTCACAGGTGCTAATGACCATTGTTGGGAGTTGGACTACAGACTCTACATCATCAACAAATTCCCTTACTATACAGAGACTACCATAAGTTCTATGACTCTACAGAACCCTGACAGTAGCCCTATAATTTCCACCTGAAAATACCTACAGCTGAGTAGATAATTGCAGAAGATAACAGAAAATAAGGAATTCTTCCATGCTCACAAAATGGTAGGATTAACATATTATAAGTGGCAAACCCATAAAAAGTGTTGTACAGTTTCAGTGCAGTCCCCATCAAATTTTAAACACAGTTCTTTACAGACCTTGAAAGTAGACTTGCCACAGGCCCTCTGGGTCTGCCACAGGCCCTCTGGATCCCCTGCCTGCGTGGGTTGAGTTCTCTTGAGGAAGTGGGCAAAGATTCGGCGAGTGACAAACAGACACGACACACAAGAGAGTGTGTAATATCTGAGTGTAATTTGTTAAATTGAGCATCAGACTTTTATACAGAAGAAAATGGGGAAGTTAGGTGACACACAAGCAAGATAACAAAACAGTAATCCAAACTGGGATAAGATTCAAGGTTAACAACTATGATCAAAAACAATTCCACCTGAGGTCAGCTTAAACTTAGGAGCCAGGGGCAAGGACTTCATGCCCTTGTCGTAGTCCACCTTCCCCCTAGGCCATTGTAAATACTTGTATCTGGGTGTAACTCAGCTAGCTATAGTTCTAACTATCTAGTCTGGTTCCTTCTCAGATCGCAAACTTCCTTATTCCTGGGTAGTGGTGAATTCCTTTGTAGGGCAGTGACTTAGCTATACATGCTCAAGGTTGGATCAAGGACTGCCTAGTATCTAACTTGGCTATATGTTAAAATATGAATCCTTAGAAGCACTTATAATGAAGCAATATTAGGGGAAAGCACACAGATCTGTTTACTAACTAAATCAAGGACGTTGAAGGATTCTTTATACAGGATGCCACAATTCCAGGAGACTAAGTTTCCATGAACCTCTTGCCTCGAGACCGTGCCCAGACTTGTCAGGCAGGTTGCTACTGGCATGGATGTAGCATAGACTTATCAGCTTTATATGAAAACACCACAAAAGCTAGTACAGCTAAAAATTCTACTGAATAATTTCAAGTTGTACTATCATGCCACAGCAATAAAAACAGTATGCCATATAAACATATTTGTTGAAGAATGAAATACAATTGACGACCTGGACGTAAATCCACACACCTATGAATACCTCATTTTTGACAAAGAAGCCAGAAATAAACATTAGAAAAAAGACAGAATCTTAAAAATTTGTGTTGGTCAAACTGGATAGCTGTATGTAAAACAATGGAAATAGATCCATACTTATTGCCTATATAAAACTCACCTCCAAATAATCAAAGACCTCTACATAAAACCAGATACAATGAACCTGATAGCAAAAGAAAAACAAGTAAACAAGTAAAAAAAAATGTACAAAATTGCCTTCAAGCCATTGGAACAGGAAAAGACCTCCTGAACTGAACACTATAGCAAAGTCACTAAGATCAACAATTAATAAATGGATTTCATGAAACTCAGATGCTTCTACAAGGCAAATAATGTAATCATTTGGACAAAGTAGCAGCCTGGAAAATACAAAAAAAAGAAAAATTAACCAATCCCACATGTAATAGAGGACTAATACCCAATATATATAAAGAACTCAATAAACTAAATATGAAAAATTATAATCCAATTAAAAATGAGATACAAACCTAAACAGAGAATTATTGGTGAAGGAATCTCAAATGGCTGAGAAACACTTAAAAGAAATGTTCAACAGTCTTAACCATTAGAAAAAAAAAAAAACCTAATCAAAACTTATTTGAAATTCCATCTTATGTCTCTCAGGATAGCTAAAATCAACAAAACTTGTGACATCTTATGCTAGTGAGAAGATGGAGGAAGAGGAACACTCCTCTATTGCTGATGGAACTATAAACTTGTACAGCCACTGAGGAAATCAGTGTGGTATTTCCTCAGAAAGGTAGAAATCAATCTCCCTCTAGACCTAGCTATACTGAAAGAATCCCATGTCCTACCACAAAGACCCTTGCTCAACCATGTTCATTGTTGGCTTTCTTCATAATAGCCAGAAATTGGAAAAAAAATCCTAGGTATTCCTCAACAAAAAAGTAGGTGATACTCCTTTACACAAAGGAGTATTAGTTATTTGCTAATGAAAATGACATCACAAAATTTACCTACTTGGAGTCTATTTCTTTAGGACTCCAGCATATAAGGAATATAAGCTAAGACATCCATCTTTATGAAACTAAACAACTACTAGGTTCTTGACCTTTCAATTAACAACTAGTCATTGTTGGATTAGCTGGATTACAGTCTATAAGTCATTCCAATAAATCCCATCTCTCTCTCATATATGTGTGTATGATGTTTTTGTGTTGAGAAATGTATGGGATTTATTAGATAAATAATATATATATAGGTAGATATTTATTTATATATTATTTATATATTTATATGATAGATAGATAGATAGATAGATAGATAGATAGATAGATAGATAGATAGATAGATAGATAGATAGATAGGTAGGTAGATAGATAGATAGATAGATAGATAGATAGATAGATAGATAGATAGATTTATTCCAAAATGCACTGTGACTTTAGAGAATCCTAATAGAGGGGCTTCATGGGAATCCCCAAGCAACCAAGATTTGCCAAGAATATAGGGTGCTTTCTGCAGACTGAGAGCAAGGTGCCACTGCTGAAGACACCACTTCCCCAACTCACTGAATATGAAGATGTCAATCTAGTACCTACATAGAGCCTTTACTCCTATATTCTGATATCTTTATTACAGGAAGGTATACTGCATGGTATCAAAAGAGAAGCATAAACATGAAGCCAGACACAAACCCTTTATGTACATTGGTGCATTACCTGAACATTATGCTGGGATAATATGTGTACAAACTTATGGGAAGAAACAAGCAATAATTGATAATGACTCAAGGGTCATTTTGTAAGATAGAACTCATACCTGATACTGCAAAGGGAAACCAAGAAGTAGACACTTAATTTATCCAAATTTTTGAGATGGGAGCAGGGAGAGAAAAAAAGAGAAAATATAGAGATGAAATGACTCTAATTATATTCTGCTATATTTGTAGACCAGTATCTTGATCAACTATTATCAGAGAAGTTTCCTAGAGACCCTCAGCCATATATTCTCCTGAATGAGTGACCTTGGAATATTCATCCCTAAATGAATGTCTCTATCAATCTCTCCTGTCAGAATCCAGGAATCCCCTCAGAAGAGGAAACAGAAAGAATGTAAGTGCAGAGGTGATGGAGGACACCATTAAAACAAATCCCTCTATATCATCAAGAACAAAACTCATAAGAACCCACAGATACTGAAGAAACTTGCACAGAGCTTGATCAGCTGTCTATCAGGTCCTGTGCACTTACATCATGGTTTCCAGTTTAGAGTTTTTATGTGTTTATTGAGTTAGCAAATGAGTGGGTCTCTGACTCTTGTGCTTTCTCTTGGCTTTTTTGTTTTTCTGTTAGTCTGTCTTGTCTGACTTTGATATCCTATTTTTTGTTTATCATATATTTTATTTTGTTTTATTTAAAGAAGGAAGGAAGGAAGGAAGGAAGGAAGGAAGGAAGGAAGGAAGGAAGGAAGGAAGGAAGGAAGGACTAGAGTAAAGATTAACAACACAACTGTAATTTATACCTGCTGGGAGATACAAAATCAGTTTTTCCCAGTGGAATGACCCTGGGCAAATCAACCACTGCCCAGCAGATCTCATATTCAGGAACTGTTGACCAACAAATAATGGACTCCACATTTTTTGGTGTATGTGCTTTTATTTGGTTACAGTTTTGTATTTTTTTTTTGTTTCCAGGACATTTTGTATTCTGTTATTGGGGTTTTGTGTATTTTATTGTTTTGTTTTTGATTTTGGTTTTTGAAAGAACTCAAAGTTAGGTGGATACAGAGAAGAAGAGAATCTGGACAAAGTTGGAGGTATGGAAGAATATAATTGATTAAAATATATTTTAAACTTTAAATTATTTTAAATAATAAAATGTATTTTAAAAAAGAAATGGATGCTGACATTGTATCTGTATTGAAATATTGATGATTACACTTAAACCCAAAGAAAAATTACTGTGTTTATGCCAGTATTGATATATTGATATTAGACATATACCCTAATAAAGATACTGTATTAGTGCATGTATCCAAAGAGAAATTTTAAAAAACCACTGCATTAGTGCCTGTGTTGATATATTGATGTTAGACAGGTACACAAAGAAAAGACATGAACAGAAAGCATCAAAGACTATTTAATAAGTGACTCAGTTTTGACTCATTGGACTTCATAGAGAGCATAGCATATTTTGAATATTTGAGAGTCCTCTTGAAAAGTTTGCAAAATTAACTGAAATGTCTTTGCTTTACCTTCCAGAGTTCCATTAAGGATGATACATTTTCACATATTTTAAAAATTTTATTAAAAATTTTTATAACATGATATTCTTGGAAATGGTCAGTGGATTCTTCAAACTAAGTAAGCTGTATCCCTTTCAACATGCCTCTGTGGCAGAGAGTCTTGCCTTGACAGGCTGAGTTCTAAGCCCTAACAACTCACAGTGGAAAGAGAAAACTGACTCCAGAAAATTGTTCTCTGTTATCCGCATTCATACCCTGACTGACACACACAGATCATATACAAACACACAAACAGTAACAGTAATTACACAGTAACACATTTTCTAAAGAAACCAAATACTTTCAGATAGAATCAACCAGCATTCTTTTCACATTATTTGTAAAAATTAAAAAGTATTCAAGGTAAGAGCTAGCTGCAAGTTTTTGATTCTATCATTATTGGTTGTATTAAAGTATTTTTCACTGGCAGGCATTGGAAGAAGCCTTAACTTTATCACCTCTTAAACTAGCACAGTGAGACTGATGTATGCCTTTTTTCGGAAAGCTAATGGACAAGTGAGGCATGAGCAGTTTTGACCACAAGTTAAACACATAGGAACTAGGATTGGCTAATAGTATTTAGAATCCAACTTGCATAATTTCTCAGATAATCTTGAAGACAATAATAATTCTTTTATATTGGGTTAAGTGAGAATTAAATCACCTAACCTGGGAAAAAATTAAGTGAATGCTTATTGCCACGAAGTGTTTAACAGCTGATACTTTATTAATAATAGTGATTTTGTAGTTGGGCAAACTTTTGTGACTTCTGAATATTCAAACCTTCTGCTATTAAAAGGGGAAAGCGCTGGTAGTCTAGGTATTTGTCAATGAAAATGAAGTTAATGATGTGTACAGAGATCTCATCACACTGCTGATGTTTATAACTAGTATTTTTATAACTAAGAGTGAACACTAGCTCCATTAATATTCTAAGCCTGTGATCATTACTATTGCTTCACTTTGCATTTTTAAGGTCCGAGCTGTTGTTTTTGTTGTTTTTCCTGCTGCCTGTTTCCTTTCTGGAATTTTTTTTCCAAATTAATATGAGTTCAAGTGCTAAAAAATGACAAGGAAGGCTTCTACCATGTGACGGGTTACCTGAGGCATTTGTGCATTCGTTTACAGCATACACAGACATCTGGATCCCCAGCCTCCTACTTTATGCATAATGTTCTGCAAGTTGTTATTATTTGACTCATGTTGAAAACTAAACATTAGTATTTATTCATTCAAAAGCCTTTCTGTTTTATTTACTGATAAAAATGGATGTAGATTTAGATGTGTCGTTTTATTATTTTAAAAACAAAATTACCCTTAAATACTTACCTCATCTATTTGCATTTGAATTTTTATCTCATTCCTTTCTAAGTCTTCAATTACTTTTCATCTACATATTTAGTCACTGATAGGCCAGATGCTTATCTATTCTGCCTAATGCTCAGTTTTGCATCTTTATTTTTCATTTTTATGGTATTTATAAAAGAAATTCAATGTTTTCTTCTCTTGGACTAATAATGTCTGTCTTAATGTTTTTAATTGCTGCAATGAAATGCCATGACCAAAATCTAGCTCCTGAGGAAAGTATTTATTTAATTTATGCTTTCACACTAATTCATCTTCAAAGAAAGTTAAGATAGGAACTGATATAGGGCAGGAATCTGAATCCAGGAGCTGATACAAAGGCTATGGAGTGATGTTGTTTACTGGCTTGCTCTTCATGGATTATTCAGCCTGCTTTCATAAAGAACCCAGAACCACCAGCCCAGGGATGTCATCACACACAATGGGCTTGGCCCTCCCTTTTTAATTACTAAGAAAATGCCATATGACTTGCCTGACTTACCCTGACCTTATGGAGTCTTTTTTTTTTTTTTGGTTCAGTTTCCCATTTCTTAGATGACATTAGATTTTGTCAAGTTGACATAAAACTGTGCAGCACAATATT